>SZWC01010505.1:0-15477 GCA_023375785.1 Penium margaritaceum | reverse complement strand
GAACACTCGGCATCAGAGGGACGCTGAGCCGTCAGTGGGAAGGAACGACGTACATCACGAAGGTGAGACTCATGAATCCAGTCAGTGCAGTCAGGCCCATCATCATCACATGCGGACTGTGCTCCCCCACACATGTCATCACGAGTCACGAGGACGGACGAACAAGGAGTGTGTGACCCATTCGACGATGACAACACACTCGCACCTCCCTGAAAGCGAAGCGCCAGAAGATGACAAAGCTCGGCGATGATACGGTCGCGTGGGTCTGGATCACTGCTGCTCGCTGGTGAGGACGCAGGAACAGCTGTAGTCGTGGTCGCCACGCGTCCAGAGGAGTGTGCGGGCGACGTGCCGGACGCGGTGCAAGAAGCATGGGCAGCCTGAAGCCCACGAGTGATGTGCGCCCAGTCAAGCGGCTGCTGGCACTCGGTATAGCGATGGGCGCCTCCACAGTTATAGCAGTGCACGGAACGGCCACTACTACCACTGGATGACGGCTGCTGCTGACCCGATCCGCGTCCCCTATTCTTCTTCTTCCCCTGGGTAGCTGCTGCAACGCCCTGTGTCTGTGTGGGTGTAGACGGGGTCGAAGAGGAGGAGGAAGATGAGGTAGTGATGGAGGTGGATGAGGGTGACTGCAGGAGGGAAGATGGTGGTGATGCGATGACTGCTGCAACGAGGGAAGTCTCCTGATGCGTTACTGGTGCCCCGCGGGCTGATGTCACCTGGAGGAAAAGCTGATGCGCCCAGGGGAGCATCTGCAGAGTGGTTTAGAAAGGCTCGAGGGTAGCGTTCCTGTACCATGTGAAGATGTCGGTGTACTCCAGGCGAACTCCGAACATTATCGTCCGAAGCGCGCACAGCTGTGTGCCCCCTGAGGTCCCAAGACGCGTGTAGATACGCATGACGCGTCGCCAGTAGTCCGCCGCAGGCTCCGCTGGCCCCTGACGGAGCAAGTGGAAAGCAGGAATGTGTGACGCACGCGTGGCGTGCGTCTCTGCGGCCAATAGGGACAGCGCCAGATCCCAACCTCCACGAGGATCGGCTCGGGTGCCTGTGCCAGCCTCGCCGAGGAAGGGGCGGAAGTCGACGACAGTCTCGCGTGGCATGGCATAGAGAAGTCCGCACATGGCCCGGGCTGCTGTCAGCGCCTGTGCTGGATCTGTAGACTGGTATGGGCTGTGGTAGTAAGGCCACACTCCCTCGGAAGTGGCCCACACCTGAAACAAGATCTCCCAGCAGTCGAAGCCATCCTCGCTGATGTACCGTGGAGGTGGTGCCTCAAAGTCCTTTGGCTGTCGCTCTGTGGGGAGAGCAACCGCAGGCTGAGGAGGGTGAGAGACGGGAAAAACTCCTAGGAGAGGGTGATCACCGGGAAAGTCAGGTGACGATCGTATCGGGGACACGGGTGGAGGTTGGGTACCCGTCTGTAGCTGACGGAGGCGCTCCTGTAAAAGACGAATCTCCTGCTCCTGGGAGTCATCCTCGAGAACTAGCATGAATGGCTCGTCATCAAGGAGGTCAGCATGTGGTGGAGAAACCACAGCAGGAGGTGAAGCAGGGGGAACACCTGTCACGGGCACCTGGGCCAAGTGCTGGGTAGAGGCCGCAACGCCGGCAGCTCCCTCAGAAATGCGCGAAGGAGTCGTGGACTCAGCACACAGAAGCTCAGTCAGCGTGCGGATCGCGTCAGTCTGCTCTCGCTGCAGACGACGCAGCTCATCCTGTTGGCTGTGCAGGTCTGCAATGGCCTGCGAGCGAGGGCTCAATACCCCTGAAGAAGAGGAGGAGGGATCACCTGGCCCCTTGTCCTTGACGTCGGGCGAACTCATGTCGCCGCTCACTATGGGACGATAGGTCAAGTTTGGCGGAATTCAAAACCGTCTACGTTTCTCGAGGAGTTGAAACGCTGGCAACTTTCAACTTTCTGGGTGAAAATTTGGCTAAGTGTAATGCTGACGTCAGCAAGTGGTTGCTGACGTCAGCACGACCTGATGACATCAGCAATCAACAATGCTGACGTCAGCTCGTCCCCTCCTTCCTTTTTTTTTTGGGTCACGGTTCTGTGCGAGTGTGGAGCCACTTCGCAGTGGCGCGCCTCAGCTCCACGGAAGCTGCGCAACAGCTTCCGCCCAGCTGCTGCTGCAGCTGTACTGTCAGCTGCAGCAGCAGCTACGTAGCTGCGTGTACAGCGGTGGCAGCAGCGGCTATGCTGCTGCTGCTGCTGCTGCTTCTGCGCGCTCCAGCTGCTGCTGTGCGCTACAGCTGCTGCTGGCTGCCGTCGCTACGCGATGCTGCTGCTGCCACTGCTGCGCTGCTGCTGCTGCTACTGCCGCTGCTGCTCTGCTGTGGCCGCCGCGACTGCCGCTGCTGCTGCTGTGCTGCTGCCGCCGCTGCCGCTGCTGCGCTGCTGCTGCCGTCGCTGCTGCCACGCTGCTGTTGCGGCCGCTGCTGCTGCGCTGCTGTTGCCGCCGCCTCTGCTGCTACTGCTCTGCTGTTGTGGCTGTGGGAGGGCGGCTGCACGCACTGAAGCCACCACGCACCTCTGCGTGGCGGTACACGCCGCTGCTGCTGCCTCTGCAGCTGCGATCTCACGTGGTGGGTGGAGTACGTTGACGGCGACCGGCCGTCTCCAACAAACCCCAGGAACTCTGCTGCAGTGGTGACTCTCACTGCTGTTGCTCTGTTGCGTCTCTGCTGCGCAGCTCAGTGTGAACTGTCTCACTGCTCTGATACCATAAGAAAGTGGGTAGAAGCTTCCTAGCAACACAGCCGCTGACCGGGCGTCTGTGCCTGATCTGACGGTGACGACAGTCACAGGTCGTACACACAACGGCAAGGGTTTGGCTAGGAGACACAAGGCACAGTGTCAGAATGCTTCAATGTAGCATATGCAGAGAGAGATGGAAAATGACAGGTCCATGGCATTAACACCTGCCGCGGCGCACGGCGGGTGTCGCACGCGGCAGTCCAAAAGCTGTCCTAAAACCGGCCCAAAACAACTGTTTTGGCCGTAACTCGGCGCACAGATGTCCGAATGCTACACCGTCTGAACCTAGACGTGCAGAATCAAAAGACGGATGCTACGACTGGTCACATGCATGCATCCATCGACAGACACAGGACATACAATGTAAAAAAATGCAAATAGGCCTCATGGCCAGTCCGTCGAAAGACGCCTGCAAGACGTAGAAAACACAGCGAAGAGTCCCGGTGGCATCTGGGGCTCTGGAACAGTGGTCGGTCAGCTCCAAGCTGGTGGTCCGCCGCCTGTCGTCGTGCCGGTGTCACCAGGGCCGCCTGCCTCAGGGATCTGCACGAGTATGGACACGGCCGAGTGGTCAGAGTAAACTGTACAGGAAGGGCACAAAGCACAACAATACAACGATGCCCGTCGTTTGGGTCGATAGATCAGCAGTGTCCATAGTCGAAAATGAAAAGACGATGGTGTCTATAGTCGAAACCGATATGTCAGCGGTGTCCATAGTCGGAAACAAAATGGCAGCGGTGCCCATGTTGCCAAATGTGCGAGCGGAAAACGGATAACATAACAACTTTTGGTTTTTCACGCATCTTTGATCATACTTCATTATCTCCCCCAACTTGTGCACGCCGATGCGTGCAGATGACTGACGGTGAGACGCGACGCCGCTAGAGTGTCGTCTCGTGGAGTCGACGCATGATGAGGCTCACTCGTAGTTTGCTTGAGCCTCCTCCTCTGTTCTACGTGCTCAACTCCGTTGGCGGACCTTATCGGCAGTCGTGCTGCCGGCAGTCTCTATCGCTGCTTTTGCTCTCTACATGCTTCCAGTGTTGTGTTTGACTGCACTGTTGCATTTGCAGCGTTGTATCATGCAAAGGGTCAAAATTTCATGAGTTTCGGGCACTGTTGGTGTTGGTTTGTGTGGCTTCCACCTGTCACTAGCGATGACGCGGTGATTATTCATACACCCAGTACTGGTGATATGGAACGGCAATACTGGAGAGCATGACGACATTATCCATGGTGCGGACGCAGTTGGCGCTAGGGCACCGACAAGTGGTGTCTCCGTGCACTACGAGCTGCCAGGCAGCTGTCATGACATTCCGGGTGGTTGCCGGGGTCCTTTCTGGATTTTCTGCAGACGCTAGAGTTTTCTCGGTGGACTGGCTCTCGAGCTCGATTTGCTTGTTTTGCATTGTCTGTCCACCGGTTGATGCCGGACTTGTGTGTGTGACCAGTTGTAGCGTCTGGCTTGAGATTTTGCATCTCTAGGCTCAGACGATGGTGCGTTCGGATACCTGTGCTCAGGTTTATGGCCAAAACAGTGATTTTAGGCCAGTTCTAGGACAAATGACACTACACGTGCGTCACTTGCCATGAGCCGCAGCAGGTGTTTATGTTGTGTTTTTGTCAGTTGTCATCTCTCTCTGCGATTGCATTCAGATTTGAGCTTCTTGACACTCTGTGCGTGTCCCTACCCAGACCCTTGCAGTTTTTGCCTCTGACTTGTGACTGTTGTCACTCGCTGATCTAGCGCTGACACCTAGTGTAGTGGCAAGTGGTTAGGAAGGTTCCTAGAAGCTTCTCTTAGTATCAGAGCAGGCGAGCCACAGCTCGCGCTGGTGCGCAGCAGAGACGCAACAGCAGTAGCAGAAGTGAGTGGTAGCAGCAGTAGCCACCCACAGAAGCAGCTGCAAGTCCTGGGAGGACCCATCACAGGTACGTTGCAGCAGAGGCAACGTCGGCAGCAGCACGCAACATCGGCAATGGCAGCGGCCGTTTGAGCTGCATGCAACAGTACCAACCAGCGGCGGCAGCAGCCACAACAACCGGGGAGGTAGTAGCAGCCGCAGCCACTATAGCCAATGCGACAGAAGCAATCGCAACCTCGCAGTAGAGCCGTCGTGCCGCAGCGGTAGCAGTCACGCGGCTGCTCACCAGCAGCTTTGCAGCGGCAGCAGGGCAGCACAGCAGCAGGACACTGCAACAGCAGCGTGCCAGCATCTGCTACGTAGCAGCCTCGTAACAATAGCAGCAGCAGCCGCGCAGTTGCTCACCAACAGCCGTGCAGCAGCAGCAGGGCAGCGCAGCAGCAGCGTGCCACCAGCCGCTGTGCAGCAGCCTAGCAGCAGCGTGCAGTAGCTGCGTGCAGCAGCTGCTGCATGTTGCTGCACGCAGCCTAGCAGCAGCGTGCAGTAGTTGCGTACAGCAGGAACACCGCCTTGCAGCAGCCATAGCAGCTGCAGCAACAACAGTACCGCTCGGCAGCAGCAGCAGCAGCAGCGACGGCAGCGAGCAGCTATAGCGTGCAGTCACAGCTGCACATGTGCATAGTAGTTGCAGCAGCAGCACGCGCAACAGGAGCAACCAAGGCGGCAGCAGCACCTGTTGATGCCCCCATTGTTGCAACGGGAAGCTGCCTTGCAGCTTCCCGCGACGAGCTCGCCGCGAGCTCGCTGTGAGCTCGTCGCGAGCTCGCTGCGGTGATCGGCGAGCCCGCCGATCGGCGAGCTCGTCTGATCGATGAGCTCGCCGCAAGTGTTGAGCTAGGCAACCAAAAGAGAAAAAAAACAAGAGGCAGGTGTTTCACGCAAAGCGTGCATAGGGTTACATAGTAACTGAGCAAAAGTATTCATATTAGCATCTCTCAAGAGGGTGAATAACTGCCCGCAATCCGGACCATATAATGGAAGGTTTGCCATGAGACTTTGCCTCATCCGTGGAATCAAAATCTTGTTGTAAATGGATTGCCAAAGTGTCAACCGCATTCGTTCAAACTATTTGTTTTTTTTTTGTCCATGCGTGCTCTGAAACATTGTGTATGGTTTGGATGAACTTTTCCTGGATTACCTCAAGCGATGTTGGATTTATTCCAGCTTGTGGGGATGTAAAAGCTATTAGAAAACAACAAAAAATTGAACAAAGGGGCTTGACGATACAAATCTATGTATAACAAGTCACCAACATATTGAAGAAGAACCTCAAAAGGCATTTCTTCTCGTTTTTTTTTCATAAACTTCTCACGATGAATTCATTGTAATGAGATTAATTTTCTCTTCTATCGTGAACATTCCAATTTCACATGTTATTGATGAACTTCACAAAAAAAACCTTCGACAAATGTGGATGAGTCTTGAATGTTTCATTATGTTATGAAAATTAACATGACGCAATTATAGGAATCATTTAATCTATTTACCTTCTTCCATGACGGTGGTTGAATTTCTTTTCTTTCAATTGCATTTTGACCTTGTTTGAAGGCAGGTTTACAAGTCACAAGAGTTCGTCATGACAACCAGTTTCGTGAAACAGGACAGGGAGAGGCGAAGGTTGGACCCAACCCAACGTCCTTACCCTTTTGCTCTGTCGTCGGACTAGTGATTCCTTACTATCGGGTGTCTGTCCGGCTATCTAGGTCGGTGTCCGTGATTTTTTGGTTCTGGGTCGACCTGAGCAGGGCGTCCGCGGATGTGGGGGGGCATACAGTCCTACAAATTCTTGCACCCTGATTGGTGGATACGTCAGAAAAATGACCGGTCCACCAATCACGATTTTCTTACGGCACAAACACACAAAAGCAAGAAAACAAAGGGTTACGATGTAACCCAAAAAAAGGAAGGAGGGGGAGAGGACACGGGGGGGTCCCGAGTGGGCCACCCCAAGACAACCCCAAAAGGGGTACCCGAGGAGGTGGCACGTGAGAAAATGAAAACAGGGAGTGAAGAGAAAAAACAAGAAAAGAAGAAAAAACTAAAAAAACTAGGTGCACCCACACGTTGGTGCACTAACTCGCCGTCGGCAAACGACGGCGACCACAGGAGTAGCAACGGCCGCGTGAGATGCGGTAGTAGCAGCAGCGGCGAAGGTGGTCGGAGGCCACAGTCGTCGGCTGACGACGACAACCGGAGTAACAACATCATCGAAGGCGACTCGAGGTCGCACGGCAGCCATGTGATAGACGCGTAGCAGTCGGACATCAACGTACCACCAACGAGGTTGTGGCCGTCCTCGTGAAAGCATCACAGCATATTTGAGACATTGTGCTTTGATCGCCCTGTTCCCCCTGTGGCCTTGTGTCAGCGGGAGCAAGTGTCTTATCCACTCACCCATGCTAGGCTCTTGAGATGAGCACACCGGCGTGGCAAGGGGCGCAGCCGGCGCCTTGGCCGGCACCGGCAGTGCAGGTGTGGCAGGCGCCACGAGCTCAGTGGCAGTTGCAGCCGTGGTACACGCCCCAGACGTCCAACGGCTTTGCCTGCTACTTTTGCGACGACCGACACCATGGCTGGCGCCAATGTCGCCAGCGCCCTGCTGGGTGGCGACCTCCCTGGTTACGGTCCCGCCCTACTCCACTATTCAACTCAGAGACATCAGCTCATACCGTCGCACCCCTCAGTGGAGCTATGTCGGTGTTGTACGCCGAGCTCCAGGGTCTGAAGCGCATGGTGTAACAGCTCATAAACCATGTGGTCTCTGAGCGGGCCGTTGCCGTCGTGCCACTTCAGACACCCCTACCTTCCTCCTCACCATCCTCACCTCCATCGGTGTCATCACCTGACCATACCACACATCCCGACCTTAGCTCCACCTCTGATGCCCTCCACTCTGTCCTGGAGTCAGCTGGAGTACTCCCGACCGTTGAACCCTCCGCTTCTGTGCTAGTCCCTTCAGCTCGGCGTCGCCGTGCTCGCAATCGGCACGCAAGGCAGCGGACGACACATTTGGCGAGACGTGCCCAGGAGGCAGCAGCAGTCGCAGCAGTGGCAGACGTCAGCACGGAGATGACTCTCTCGTCCCCCTGTCGCAGGGTTGGTGCGGCATCCCTTCGCAGCTTCTACCAGTGCGTCGGTCAAGGGGGGGATGGAATGTCTGCCGACGACCACCGGAGAGTGCAGCAGGGATACAATAGATGGTGCTTCACGACAGAACGCTCTCAGTGAGGACGAGAAATCCAAGGAGTGGTCCGACGTGGAGTTGGAGGCGGTCGAGTGGTCCGACGCGGAGTTGGAGGCAGACATAGAGATGGGGATGGAGATGGAGGCTACAGTTGACGTAGCAGAGACCACGACCACAGAGGCATGTGTGGCAGCAGCAATGGATGGGGCAGTAGTAGCAGTGGCGATGACAATGGATGGATGTGGAGCAGACGTCCAGGCAGTGGGTGTGTCGGCAGCCATCGACGTCGTGATAGTAGTAGCAGTTGCAGTCATTGCTACTGACAGGATGCCGGCAGTGGACGCGCTTGCTGGTGCAGACACCACGATGGTCGTCGATCCTATAGCAGCTGGTACAGCATGCGTAGGGGAAGACGCTCCCTCAGCCACAGCATCTGTCATTGCAGATACACATGCGGAGGGGGTACCCGGAGAGGCAGGAGACGTCGAGGTTGCCAGCACTTCTGCTATGGCCAGTGCCATTGCGGTAGCTGTCTGTGGAGGCGCAGCCATCACGGAGGACGCAGCTTGAGTAGTAGCTGATGCACCAACAGCCGAGCAGGCCCCTGCGCTTGAGCATTTACACTCTATGCTTCACGACCAGGAGGATGCAGTCACACATGCAGACAGGCACCTACAGGACCTCACGCTTGAGCTACGTGCAGCGAGCACACGTTGGAGCACCGCAGATGCCGCGGGTCATCGGTTATCGGCAATAGAGGTCAAGGATGTGTACACGCGCCTCGAGGCTACTGAGTGCACGTTCCACGGTGTAGTGTGGAGACGGTCGGACTTGCGCCGACAGTTGGAGGAGGTGACATCAGTGGATGCTTCAGTAGCGACGGCCCGTGTAGGAGCAGCTGCTACCGTGGCCCACACTGTTGACAACGGAGTGGCGGTTGTGCCCACAACATCAGCTGAGCCTACAGCAGTCACCCGTACAAGCCCATCTACCGTGGAGGATGCAGAGTGAGCTGCAGACCTCCGGCTCATGGCTACCCTGACTGGCATCGCTGACACCATGGCGGTTCCAGCCGATGACACACCTACACACGTCCGAGCTACAGTTCTCGTACCCAAGCGCGTGCGCTTCGCGGTCGACGAGCACGAGGTAGATGTGGCTCGAGCCGAGGTGCACGTGCAGGGTCTCATGGCCGAGCTTCGGGAGGCCAGCAACCGTTGTTACATTACTGATGTTCCAGCACGACTGCCGAAGAGTGCGTAGAGGATGTGCACACGCGTCTCGAGGCAGCTGAGAGGTCTTTACAGGATGCACGTCGGAGACGGGCGGATGTTCAGCGGCAGGTGGACGATTGGTTGCACACCAATGGTTGGGAGGAGCCCCGGGACACTGTACGGGCTCTCGATGACGGCGATGATGCTGCAAAGGTAGATTTGCCGACGGATGCCGACGTCAGACTAGGATTCGACGGCCGAGTGACAGGTGTGCTAGCAGTAGCCGTTGCCTGTACAGTAGCACCTCTTCCAGATGCAAACGCTGCAGATGCCGACGTGTTGTCTGGTGTGGACGCCCTACCAGCAGCTGGTGGCCTGGCGACAAATGATTCGACGGCTGACCTGCGCGATGAGGCGGCAAGGCTGCAGGAGGCCGTGGCTCGTGCCGACGCGCACGCGATTGAGGTCCACCGTCAGGTTTGTTCCACGACTGCCCGCCTACATGCCGTAGATGCAGCCGCCCGGCCGACAGCTACAACAGAGCTTGACGAGCTGTACATGCGTCTTGACGCTGCAGAGTCTGCATGGCGGTGTGCAGCTCAGCAGCTAGCAGGCATATAACAGGTGATGCAGTTGGAGGAGGCCCTCAGTGCTACACCTGTCACAGTAGCAGGTGACGAAAGCACAGACGACTATGACACCAACAAGGACGACATTGACGACGACGACAGAGACGACGACGACACCAACGACGATGCTCCAGGGTGAGGCTATGTGGGAGCACATCCGACCAGCATCATTGTCACCATTACTATTGTCTTGCAGGGGTGTGTGGCGATGGGGGAGCCAGCCTCTACAGCCCAGGGGAGGTGTTGGTGTGTGGGCTTTGGCCTGACACTTGACCGGTGAGTTACACCACTGTCTCGGGGAGACCTTGTATTGAGGTTGGTGTTTACGACGGACAGTGAGTGTAGCCCCTCACTTATCATTGCGGTGACGGCCGTGTCAGCCAGGGGGAGTGTTGGTTTGTGTGGCTTCCACCCATCACTAGCAATGACGCGATGATTATCCGTATACCCAGTTCTGGTGATATGGAACGGCTTTACTGGAGAGCATGATGACATGATCCATGGTGCGGACGCAGCTGGCACCAGGGTACCAGCGAGTGGTGGCTCTGTGCACTACCAGCTGCCGGACAGCTGCCACGACATTCCGGGTGCTTGCCGGGGTCCTGTTTGGATTTTCTGCAGACGCTAGAGTTTTCTCGGTGGACTGGCTCTCGAGCCCGATTCACATGTTTTGCATTGTCTGTCCACCAATTGATGCCGGACATGTGCGTGTGACCAGTTGTAGCGTCCGACTCAAGATTTTGCATCTCTAGGCTGAGACGGTGGTGCGTTCGGATACATGTGCTCAGGTTTATGGCCAATGCAATGATTTTAGGCCTGTTTTAGGACAAACTGACACTGCGCGTGCGTCACTTGTCATGAGCCACAACAGGTATTTATGTTGTGTTATTGTCGGCTGTCATCTCTCTCTACGATTGCATTTGAGATCTCTATTTCTAAGATTTGAGCTTCTTGACACTCTGTACGTGTCCCTACCCAGACCCTTGCAGTTTTTGCCTCTGACTTGTGATCGTTGTCACACGCTGACCTAACGCTGACGCCTAGTGTCGCGGGAAGTGGTTAGGAAGGTTCCTGGAAGCTTCTCTGTTGGTACCGGGGACTCGAGTAGACGCCACCAGGGTTTAGGCGGCTATAACTTTTGACTGCTATTTTTCTAGTTGATTCTGACTGGACGGCTGCGTTTACAACGTGCGTATTATGGTATGGTCCAGTTTTCAGGCAAAACGGAGGACACCCAGGTTGTGGGCTGTCGGCCGTATGGCAGGGCTCACCGAGAAAACCCGCCTGCCTGAAAATAGAGCTATTTTTTTATTGGCTGGTGAACTGAGAAACAAGTTCTACAGAGCTGGGGGAGGCTAGTTCTTGGAGGGATCTCCCATTGTGCCTCATTCTAAGTTCTTAATCACTCATTTCCAGTTCTTAACTGCTTTCTGGCGCTAACACAGGCGCGCGAGTCTCTGAGTAACAAACACAGAGCACTCAAACTTAGACTCTAGAGCGGCAGATTGAGGGGGCAGCAGACGGAGCAACGGGGATGAGAGCCCGTACGCTACATCGACAACACAGCTACCCCAACCTGTGCACAAGAACGATTTCTTGGTATCAGAGGTAGAGCGCAGCAATAGCAGCAGCAAACAACTGGCATACAGGTTCCTAACTACGTCGGCAGACTTCCATATGTGCTAGTGTAGGGGAAATGCTGCCGGATTTTTCTCGGCAGCATTGACCCGCCTGGTGGTGGCATTTGTTTTTTCCCCACGGCCAATGGGCTAGGGGAAATGCTGCGGGATCTTTCCGGCAACACCAACCCCCACGTGTGACGGAAGGAGGTGAGTGGCAACCCACGTCAGGCACCTGTTGGCGACAATGCACGTGGCAACGTCAACTAGTTGAAGTGATTGGCAGCAGCAGCAGCAGCCTATAGTAGCAACAGTAGCTTACAGCAATAACGAGCAGTGGTGTGAACCGAGGGGCGCTCGGTGTGACGGTCACACGCCGAGCCCTTGGGATGAACCTCCCACCCTCGACCCCTTAGTGTGTGGGCCAACCCTTGAGATGTCGCACGACCCTCTCCTAGCAGCAAGACCGCTGCTAGTGACCGAGGTTCCCGCCGTGCGACTCTCCCGGTGGCGTTTGCACCAAGGTGCGCTGCGGAAGACTTGTAGGATCGAATGGACGTGTGCGAGGCAATGCTTGGAACATAAGGAGAGTTGGGAAAGGAATGAATCTTTTTGACTTGATAGATTAGTACAAGGTAATGTACAGAGTCTCTGGGTAAGATTGACATGCCTAGATCAACCCCTAGGCTTCCTTATGTACCAGCCCCTATGGGGCAGCCGGAAACTACATTGCACTCCGAAGCCCTTTACCGAGGTGTTCTCATGCAAATAACACATGCATCATGTAGTACACGCTGCGAGCTTTCCAACTCACCAAAGAACGCCTCAATCCGTGAAGAAATGGCTAAGTTATGGCCGTTTGAGTACTCCACGCATGACAGCCGCTGGCAGCACCGCCAGCGGGGGTCACGGCCGCCCGAAGCGCCCTTGCTTGCGAATGCAGCTCCAGCCGCCATCCCAAAGCGCCCATGGACCCCAATGAACCTTGCCTCATTGGCTAAGCATCCATCCAGGGGCGCTTCGGCTGCAGTGGGCGAGAAAGTCGCTCCGCCGTGTTCGGGGTCAAACCGGTACGTCTCCTGTTTTCTGGAGGTGCGCTTCCCACCTTTGCACAGCCGTATCTTTCTTGTCCCTGCACCGAATGACCCGGTTCTTGGGTCGATTTCGCACAATTTTTCACGTACAATACAATGGAAGCATCAAAGCATGCACATGACCTCAGCATGACGACTTAATTACCGCCTCGACCGGCGGCTCCCATAACATCACCCCCCCTCCGAGGGCGCACCGTCCCGTTGCACTCGTGGTACGCTCGGAGGACCGTGTTGACAGCACCGCCCCTGTGGAAAGCGGCTTCTGGGACCTAGCAATTGTGCTCAGGCCCATAGCCAAGCCATTGTACCAGGTACTGCCACCCATTACCGCGCCGACGGTGCCCGAGAATCTTCTCCACCACATACTCCTTTTCACCCTCCACCAAGACCGGTGGGGGAGGGGCCTGTCCCCGCACTGCGAACTGCGCATCCGGGTCCTTGTAGGCCTTGAGAAGAGAAGCGTGGAACATGGGATGGATCCCATAGTGGTCCGGCAGCTCCAACTCGTAGCTCACCGCGGACCGCTTCTCCTTGACCGTGAAAGGGCCCACCCTTCCTAATGGAAGAGTTCACCCACCGTGGCTTGAGCTTGTCGCTGCTCACACCCACCAGCTGCAGGTCCCGCGAGCTCAGCAGCACCTGTTGTCCCACCGAGAACTCCTCGGCTGTCCGGTGCTTGTCCGCTTGCCGCTTCATCTGCCGATGTTCCTTGTGTAGCGCCTCGCGTACACCGTGCCACACCTCTGTGAAGTCACTTGTAAACTACTATACCGCGGGTAGGTCCGACCCCGTTGCCATGTCTGAGGGACATGCAGGCTGCACCCCATACACTACCTCAAAGGGAGACCGCCCCGTAGAGGCATGCACTGCTGAGTTGGAGGCAAACTCAGCCACCGGGAGCTTGCATTCCCATCCCTCGCCATCCGGCTCCAAGATCCCCCGCAGTAGCTGCTCCATGGTCTGATTGGTGTGCTCAGTTTGGCCATCCGTTTGGGGATGGTAGGCCGATGAAAGAGCCACACGGGTGCCCAGCTTCTTGAAGAGTTCCTCCCAAAACCGGGAGGTGAAGCGCGGGTCGCGGTCCGAGACCATGCACTTNGCCATGTCTGAGGGACATGCAGGCTGCACCCCATACACTACCTCAAAGGGAGACCGCCCCGTAGAGGCATGCACTGCTGAGTTGTAGGCAAACTCAGCCACCGGGAGCTTGCATTCCCATCCCTCGCCATCCGGCTCCAAGATCCCCCGCAGTAGCTGCTCCATGGTCTGATTGGTGTGCTCAGTTTGGCCATCCGTTTGGGGATGGTAGGCCGATGAAAGAGCCACACGGGTCCCCAGCTTCTTGAAGAGTTCCTCCCAAAACCGGGAGGTGAAGCGCGGGTCACGATCCGGAACCATGCACTTTGGCACCCCGTGCAGTTTGATGACGTGTTATAAGAGGAGTTGAGCCGTCTCTGCTGCGGTGACCTTCTCCGCACATGGAATAAAGTGCGCCATTTTGCTGAACCGGTCCACCACCACCAGCACCATGGTGTTGCCCGTTGCATTCCGTGGAAGATCCCCCACAAAATCAAGTGAGATGTCCGTCCACGGACGTTCCGGCACTCGTAGCGGCTGCAGCTCCCCTGGCGCCCATGCCCTCCGTGACTTGATTCTTTGGCACGTGTCACAGCTGCTCACGTACTCATCGCAATCTGCTCCCATCGTCGCTCACCAATATTGGCGCGCAAGCGTCTTGAAGGTCTTGTCATGGCCGAAATGACCACTGTAGTGCGAGTCATGCGCCTCTTCCAACAGCGCTTGCCGCAACGACGCACTCCGCGGCACCACAATCTGGTTCCCCTTCTCACGCCGCCAATACTGGCCGTCCCACTTGCACCCCTTCACCATGCTTCCGGTAAATTCCTCGTCCTCCGCATACCCGTGTGCAAACAGGCTGCGGATGATTGGAGATCCCGCCAGCACCGTGATCGCATGCACGTCCAAGTCCGGGCGACGCGAAAGCGGGTCCGCTGGATTGATCCTCCCTGGTTTGTACTGGATCTCATAGTCAAAGCCGCCCTCCAGCAGCTCCATCCACCGTGCCTGACGACGACTCAGGTTCGGCTGCAACTTGAGGTACTTGAGCGCGTAGTGGTCCGTGTGCACCACACATCGCCGCTCCTCAAGGTAGCACCTCCATTGCTTGAAGGCCTGGACCACCGCGAGCATCTCCTTCTCGTGGATCGGGTAGTTGAGCTCAGCCCCTTTCAGCTTCTTGGAGTAGTACGCAATGGGCTGCAACCCCTTCCCTTGGTCATGCATCAGCACCCCGCCGATCGCATAGTCAGAGGCGTCCGTCGCCAATACGTACTCCTTGCTCGTGTCCGGATGCACCAACACCGAAGCTTGACACATGGCAGCCTTCATTGCACTGAAGGCTTGGCCCTCCTTCGCACCCCACTCACATTGGCACCCTTTCTTGAGCAAGTCTGTCAAGGGTGCTCCCATTGCCGCGTGCCCCCGGATAAACATCCGGTAGTAGTTCGTAAAACCGAAAAAAACCTGGATGTCACGCACGCACGCCGGCTCTGGCCACTCCTGCACTGCTTCCACCTTTTTTGGGTCCATGCGGACTCCCCTCCCGCAAATAATGTGCCCGAGGAACTCCACTTCCTACTTGGCAAATTCACACTTGCTGAGCTTGGCAAACAGCTGCTCCTTTCTCAGCACTTCCATCACCGTCCGTAGGTGCTCTTGGTGCTCCTCCATCGTCCGCGAGTAGACAAGGATGTCGTCAAGGAAGACGACCACGAACTGGTCCAAATAGGGATGGAATACCCGGTTCATCAGCGCCATGAATGTAGCTGGAGCATTCGTTAGCTCAAAAGGCATCACGAGATACTCGAAGTGTCCATAGCGCGTCCGAAACGCGATTTTTTCCACATCCTCCTCCGCAATGCGGATTTGGTGGTACCCCGACCTTAGGTCCAGTTTGCTAAAGACGCGTGCGCCTCGTAGCTGGTCGAACAGCTCCTCGGCCCGCGGCAACGGGTAGCGGTT
>SZWC01010504.1:69450-98452 GCA_023375785.1 Penium margaritaceum | reverse complement strand
AAAATAACCAGGAAACATGCTGAGCGAATTTTGAAACAACTGGACAGGAATTTTAAGAGTGATACTCGAAACGACTTAGAAATTAATAAGGTGACGCATGGGCGAATGAAAATAATTAATTTGCACGAAAGTAAGATCCAGTACGGTACATATACATATACATATACATATACATATACATATACATATACATATACATATACATATACATATACATATACATTTACATATACATATACATATACATATACATTTACATATACATTTGCATATACATATACATACACATACATTTACAGATACATATACTTTTACATTTACATACACATATACATACACATACACATATACATATAAATGTTTTTCACCCTTTCAATGTTTGATTTGTTTTCATACTCATCCTTTATCTGAATAGGTGCAATGTTTGGTGAAATTTCTGTATTCTTGTCCTGGAGACGGAATTTATTTTTTAGTGATCATAGATGGTGGTGTGCACGTAAAGTTTCTTGTTTGTAGGTGTCGAGCAACATAGTTTGCCCAAACCTGATCAGTAGGTTGTCAGGGTGTGTTTTCGTGTGAAATGTCATTTAGGCCAAATGCACATAAAAGCTTCACGCACGAAATTTCTCTCTCACGCGGCTATTGAAAGATTTTTTTGTAACCTAATTCCTCTGTTTTCACTTGGCGGTGGTTTAAGTAGCCGTTTCAGTTGTTTTTTCTTTTTTTATCAGTTGGAGCGCTCTTTATTAGTCCGTGTCCTCGGTAATATGTTTCTTGTATGTACGCGTCCCTGGATGACCTTAAACCTATGATATCCAGGTTCCTGTTAAAAATATATTCCACAAAGCAGCGTGATGGACCTAAGTCCGTGGGCAGCTTTCACTGTCCATGCTCATATGTATATCGCTTCATCTTCTATGTTCTCGCCAGGAAAGGCAAAGGAAGCTCCATTATCTAATATGGCCGACGTTTCCTCTGCTGTAAGATATTCCCTATCAGCAAATGATATACTTATTGAATGTCTAACCCTTAATATGTAAAAGTCGACAACAACGATGCGAGCAAGTCTGGACGGCGGACACAGCGGACCCGATGTTCGACATGGTGTACGACATGCTTTTATTGAAGCCGATTCTCACCAATGTGCGATAGAGAATATTATTATCGCAATGCTTCCACTTTTAAATGTGGGGACAAGATGTTGAGAACATTTCATCCGTACTGGGCGTCCTAGCCATAATTCCACGGAGCACCAAAAGTGGGGGCGACCTGGCCATTTGTTTCCAGAATGGGGGTGACATAGGCATTTTCTTCAGAATGGGGGCATCTCAGACATGGTCGAGCGAGAATAGGGGAAACATGTAAGTCTGCCCAAGAGAATCACCTTCATGATTGTGATCACTCTTGTCTTGATTATTCAAAAGTGCGGTGACACTGTTGTTCTTCCGTAGGAAAATGACCAAAAGTACACTTCTCCCCTATCTCAACACTCGCACATGAAGATGTTATTGAGGAACTACTCAAGACATTGGAAGGAGCGAACTATATTTGCCATCTAGAAAAGTTAAGATGACAAAATGACTGGCGCCTTTGAACACCTAATCTCTGACCCTTGGGTGAATTTGGGAGGCAGGGTCTAAACACAAAGGGTGATAGGAGATTCAGGTGTAAAACTCTGACTTGGGGAAAATTGGGTGAATCTTAGTAGCACATCTATGGGTTTACTAGTTACGATGAATAGTCTGTCTGTTTTTGCAATGTTTCACCCCTCTGAACTAATATGTTGAACTTTAAGTGTGTTTCCATACATCACGCGATGGGCTTTGAATGCCCCACCTAGGTGCATATCTGAGGCTTTGATTTTGAAAATTTGATTCTATAGTCCCGCGCTTTTGGAAAGTGAAACACAAAATGGTGAGCATTTGTGAGAGCGATCATGATCCCCACAGTTGTGCATTTTTCCTTCACAATGGGCGTGGTTGAAATCAGACTTCCGGTGCTAGTTCTACACAATTAACTAATGATCTTATGCCAATGTGGCATGCCTCCCAATGTCTAGGAGGTTGGTTAACCAAAAGGCATGAGGGTTTCTCTTCGGACAGAATGTCTTAACGTTTAACAAACCAATTTTTGCTGAATATCTGTTTTCTTATAAGTTGCGGTGAGATGGTACTGCTCATTTGAAGATGGTCAATATGTTCCTTCTTGTTCAAGTATTCAAATGTTCTTACTTATTCTCAAAGGATCAGAGATAGAATTTTCTCGACATTTGTCATAATTCACACACATTCTTTGCTCCATCCATTTCACTTCAGTGGTCCCCCCCAACTCGAGTGCACGTGAGAAGTGTATCTTACGCATGCAATATCGATCTATCGTCCCTCTCCTCCCTTCAAGACATGGAGAGTTCATTGGAAGGGTGTATCAGGGAGTGTATTGTAGTGGGATGCAACAAATACATCAATGTGTGTGATACACTTGTGTATCTTTTCGACCCCCAATCACCTACACTCCTTGATACTCCGGTGCAATACACATTGTACTAAGGAGTGGGGAGGGTTTGATGGGGAGGGATCGAGCCCCTCCCTCTTGAGAAGAGAAAGTGTGTTGGTGAAATGCATCGGTGAGTGTGTTGTATGGACACAGATGGAAATATTCTTTTGTACATCATTTTTAAAATTCCAGAAGCCATCAATGTCACAGGATCAATAGCTTAAGCTGAAAGATGTGTTGTGTGAAAATCTTGACCTATTTTCTATACAATCTTCAGACAACTTACATTTATGGTATCCCGATCTTGCTCGCTCCCCCCTCCCCTCCAAACACTACGAGTGTATTGAGAGGGTGTATCAGGGAGTGTATCTTAATGTGACATGATTAAATACACTAGTGTATTTGATGCAGTTTTGTATTTTTTTTACCCCACCCAGCTACACCCCCCAAGACACCAGTACAATGCATTTTCTCTTTGGAGTGAGGAGGGTTCGATGGGAGGGAATCAAGCCCCCCCCCCCCCCCCCTCCTCCCAAGAAGAGAAAGCGTATTGGTGCAATATAGTGGCGATTGTATCAGATTGACACTGATTAGAATACACTTTTGTACATCACTTTTTAAACCCTAGAAGTCTTCAACGTCACATGATCGACAGCTTAGGATGAGCGGTATGTCGCACGGACACGTATCTCTATTTGCTACACAATCTGTAGAAAATTTACATGTATGGTATCCCAATGTGCGATCTTGCTCCCTCGCCCCCTCCAAAACATTACGACTGTATCGGGGAGTGTATTATAGCGGGATATAATGAAATATACTAATGTGTTTGACACACTTGTGCCTTTTATTTAGCCCTATTTAGCTACACTCCCCAATACACGGCCACAATACAATTTGTAATTGGGAGGGGGATGGGTGGGTAGGGATGTCCAGGACTCCCTCCCGAAGAAAAAAAAAACGAAAGTGCATCGGTGGAATGTATCGATGAGTGCATTTGATGGCTGCTGGAAATGATGTACCCTTGCACATTCATTTAAAATCATCAAGTTTGTCTATTCAAGACAATTGACGGTCCAGGTCGAGTAAGAAATTGCATGCACCTTTTCCAACTTTGTGACACAATCGCTAAATAACCACAATAAAATGGTAATCCGATGCAATCTCACTTGGTCCATCCCTCCTCCAAACACACCGAGTGTATTGGGGAGGTAGATCGAGGAGTGTATTGTAAGGGTACTAAAGAAAATACATTATTGTATTTTGTACACATGTAATTTTTAACCCCCCTCAGCTCTACTGACTAATGCTCCGTCCCAATACATCGCCGCAGTACAATTCTTAATAGGGAGGGGAGAAATTCCGCTTCTTTTCCCCTCTCCTTGAAAATGCATGTGTACTACATAGGCGTTTTGGGGTGTGTAGCTGTTGGACACCTTACCAATTGCACTTGTATATCTCTGAAATAGATTCTATTGGTAGATATCTTTCCTCCATCGACAGTGATTGACAGCACCCTAAGGTAGTACAACTCGACGCAAATGTCAATGTGTTTGATACATTTGTTCCCTCTGTTGCATATCCTCATGTGAAAACTGGCCATCAATGAAGTGATTTTGTCGGTTAACAAAAAATGTTATATTTATCCTGAAACTACTTGTAATACATACCAAGACCCGTAACAAAACAAAATACAAATATGGCTTGCCCCCCCCCCCCCACCCCCCTCCCGAGTCAGTTAACAACAAGGATAACCTCACCATAATACTTGAAATCCAAGTTCCACAAGTGACAAGGATCGATCAAGGCGTCTTGTATCTAAGTGAGGTGAACTGTGTAACAAGGATAAAAATGTTTCTGGTTACGTGTTATTAAACTAGTAGAGATTGAACTATGATACAATCTAGGTCCTATGTTATTATAGATTGGATGAAGCTAACTATAAGTAAAACCATCAGACGTAGTAAATTTTGTATTCTCTCCCATTAGAGTAGTGTATCAAGAAATTTAAGTGAAATTTCCATAAGAAAGATACACTAAAGAACCTCTTTAAGTGAGACCAACGAGAAAATTCTAAGAAACAGTCCCCTTTTCAAGGTTCATCTGCTAGATATTTCCTCTACATGTATTCCGCTTGTGTACACCAGTTGAACAATGTGTACTTTTGGAGTGATCGTCTAGAATGAATAGGAGACAATAGCCATGGATACAAGTGCGGACAGGTGAATCAAGTTTTTTCCATGTCCATAAACTTTCTACTTATTTGTATTTTGGCAAGACTTGGCAGGAGCCACATCACGTGATGCATATAAAGACATTGTATGTAGTTTGACTCCATGAATTCCTTGGGACTTGAACTCTAAAGAGTACATTCCACGTGCACGACATGTCAGTTTGCTCACCATCGCAAGCCCCAAGGCACTTCAACCACTGTGTCTTTATCTTGAGGTGCTAATTGTGTGCATCCTATTCTTTCTAACAAAATAATTAGGAAGATGAGTCACGATGCACTTTAACTGTGAAGTCTTTGATATAATGTTGGGAATAGAGATCACGATGTCGTGAGCACGTCGCCAACTAGACGGCCGATGTGCAAAGCGAAAAACCACTTTTACAAGCGCGTACAGACATCAACGACCTAGGTTCCCACCTTTCATCCTTCAACTACATACTATTCAGTTGATTTGGGAACCGGGTCTCGGTTTCCAATTGCCATGCATTAGCGAGCGCCAACAAGGGAAGACATTTAAGGGGCTCTTCTACGAATTCTCCCCATTCTCTCTAACTCATTGAGGGGCGCAACTAGGATGCGAACAGGGTGCAACTAGGGCGCAACTAGGGCGTAACTAGGGTGTAGCTAGTGACCAACTGAGGCGTAACTAGGGTGCAAGCAGGGCGCAACCAGGGTGCAAGTAGGACCTAGCTAGTGACCAACTAAAGTGCAACTAGGGTGCAACTCGGGCGCAAGTAGGGTGCAACTAGGGTGCAAGTAGGGTGAAACTGGGTGCAACTAGGGTACAACAAGCACGCAACTAGGGCACAAGTAGGGCACAACTAGAGCACAACTAGGGCGCAACTAGGGCGCAAGTAAGGCGCAAATAGGGCAAACCTAGGGTGAAACTAGGGTGCAACTAGGGTGCAACTAGGGTATAACTAGGGCTCAACTAGGGTGTAACTAGGGCGTAAGTAGGGTGCAAGTAGGGCGCAATGAGGGTGCAAGTAGCGTGCAACTAGGGTGCAAGTAAGACACAAGTAGGGTGCAACTAGGGCACACCTAGGTCGCAACTAGGGCACAACGAGGACGTAAGTAGTGCCCAACTGAGGTGCAACTAGGGAACAACTAGGGGGCAAGTAGGGCACAACCAGGGTGCAAGTAGGGCGCAACTAGGGTGCAAGTAGGGCGCAAGTACGGCGCAAGTAGGGCACAAGTAGGGTGCAACTAGGGTGCAACTAGGGCACAACTGAGGCATAGCCAGTGCCCAAGTGTGGCGCAACCAGGGCGCAACTAGCACGCAAGTAGGGCAAAACTAGGGCGCAACTAGGGTGCAACTAGGGCACAACTAGGGTGCAACTAGGCTGCAACTAGGACGCAAGTAGGACGAAATTAGGGTACAACTAGGGGCATAGCTAGTGCCCAACTGAGGCGCAACTAGGGAGCAACTAAGACGCAACTAGGCGCAACTAGGACACAAGTAGGGTGCAACTAGGGTGCAAGTAGGGTGCAACTAGGACGCAAGTAGGGCGCATGAAGGACGCAATTAGGACGCAAGTGGGGTGCAACTAGGGTGCAACTAGGGTGTAGATAGTGCCCAACCAAGGCGTAACCAGGGTATACATAGGGCACAACTAGGGCGCAACAAGGGTACAACTAGGGCACAAGTAGGGCGCAACAATTGCATAACTAGGGCGCAACTAGGGTACTAGGGCCCAAGTAGGAAGCAAGAAAGGCACAACTAGGGCGCAACTCGGGTGTAACTAGGACGCAAGTAGGGCACATGTAGGGTGCAAATAGGGCAGAATTTGGATTCAACTAGGACACAACTAGAACACAAGTAGGGCACAAGTAGGACGCAAGTACGGCACAACTAGGGTGCAACTAGGACAAACTAGGCCGCAAGTAGGGCAAAAGTAGGGAGCAACTAGGATGCAACTTGGGCGCAACTAGGGCGCAAGGAGGATGCAAGTAGGGAATAACTAGGGTTCAACAAGGACGCAACTAGGGTGCAACTAGTGCGTAGCTAGTGTCCAACTGAAGCGCAACCAGGGTGCAACAAGGGCGCAAGTAGGGCACAACTAGGGTGCAACTAGGGCTTAACTAGGGCGCAACTAGGGCTTAGCTCATTCCCAACTGAGGCGCAACTAGGGTAAAACTAGGGTGCAAACAGGGGACAGCTAGGGCACAAGTAGGGCACAACTAGGGCAAAACTAGGGTCCAACTAGGGCCCAACTAGGGTGCAAGTAGGGTGCAAGTAGGGCACAAGAAGGGCGCAAATAGGACACAACTAGGGCACAATTCTCGTCTAACCAGGGTGAAACTAGTGCGCAACCAGGGTACAAGTAGGGCGCAATAAGGGTTCGAGTAGGGCGCAACTAGGGTGCACCTGGGGTGCAAGAAGGGCACAAGTAGGACTCAACTAGGGTGCAACTAGAGCGCCACTAGTGCAGAACCAGGGCGTAGCTAATGCCCAACTGAGGCACAACTATTGCACATCTAGGACGCAGGTAGGACCCAGCTAGGGCGCAACTAGGGCACAACAAGGGCGCAACTAGGGTGCAACTAGTAAGAAACTAGGACGTAACTAGGGCACACGTAGGGTACAAGAAGAGCACAACTAGGACACAACTAGGGCGCAAGTAGAGTGCAAGTAGGGCGCAAGTAGGGTGCAACTTCGGTTGAACTAGGGTGCAAGTAGGGTGCAAGTATGGCGTAACTAGGACGTAAGTAGGGTGCAACTAGGGTGCAACAAGGCCGCAACTAGGACGCAAGTAGGGTACAAGTAGGCCGCAACTAAGGCGTAAGTAGGGTGCAAGTAGGACACAAGTAGGGCATAAGCAGGACGCAAATAGGCCACAATTAGGGTGAAAGTAGGGTGCAACTAGGGCGCAAGAAGGGCGCAACTAGGGTACAACTAGGCGTAAGTAGGGCACAAGAATGGTGTACCTAGGTCACAAGTAGGGTGCAAGTAGGGTGTAACTAGGGCACAACTAGGGCACAAGTAGGGTTTAACTAGGCCGTAGCTAGTGCTTACCTGAGGCGCAAGTAAGGCGCAACTAGGACGCAACTAGGACGCAAGTAGGGCGCAACTAGGATGCAAGTAGGGCCCAACTAGGGTGCAAGTAGGACATAAGTAGGGTGTAACTAGGACGTAACTAGGGCGCAACTAGGGCGTAGCTAGTGTCCAAGTGAGGTGCAACAAGGGCGCAACTAGGACGCAAGTAGGACGCAACTAGGGCGGAAGTATAGTGCAATGAGGGCGCAACTAGGGTGGAACTAGGGCGCAACTAGGGCCCAAGTAACATGCAAGTAGTTCGCAACTAGGGTGCAACTAAGGCACAAGTATGGCGCAAGTAGGACGCAAGTAGGATGCAACTAGGTCAAAACTATGGTGCAACTAGGGCGCAAGTAGGGGGCAAGTAAATCGCAAGTAGGGCAAAAATAGGGGACAACTAGGGATCGACTAGGGTGAAAGAAGGGTGCAATTAGGGCTCAACTAGGACGCAACTAGGACACGACTACGATACAAGTAGGATGCATGTAGGGCGCAACTCCATATTGACTATGACTCTTGTCTTTTCGGATATGAGTCTACGATGGAAATTTGGTCAAAGTGCACTTTAGGTCGACTTAGACATTGGTAGTGGAATAAAGCTCGTGCATTTCTTATTCCAATGCAATTTGAATCGATAGATTCATTCACGATTTGAGGGAGTTATGATTGTTCAAAGGTGGGATGTGCATAAACACCTCATGCAGCCATATTTGTTTTACAAATGGCTTCTGATGACATCATCTACATGATGCATATGCAATCCATTAAACATCAAAAGAAATGGAGGTAGGGTTTTTCACTTGATTGTAGGTGATACATTGTACTTGGCACACAATTCTGAGCATCATAACATGTTCGAGGAGAACCGGCTTCCGGCTAGGCTCATAAGTAGACGACTTCCGACTTTTGGCTTCGGACATGGCCATCGACTTCGACTTCCCAACGTCAAAATGTGTGCAACTAGGACACAACTAGGGCGCAACTAGGGTTCAACTAGGGTGCAACTAGGGTGTAACTAGTGCCCAACCGAGGCACAACTAGGCTGCACCATGGGTGCAAGTAGGGCACAACTAGGGCGCAATTAGAGTACAAGGAGTAGGCAACCAGGGCCCAAGTAGGACGCAAGTAGGGTACATCAAGAGCGCAACTAGGGTGCAACTATGGCGCAACTAGGGCGTAACTAGTACCCAATTGAGGCTCAACTAGGGCACAACTAGGGCGCAAGTAGGGCACAACTAGGGCTCAAGTAGGGTGCAACTAAGATGCAACTAGGGCATAACTAGGGCGGATACAGGGCACAAGTAGGGCGCAACAAGGCCATAATTAGGGTGCAACTAGGGCACAAGTAGGGCACAAGGAGGGTGCAAGTAAGGCACAACTAGGGTGAAAACAGGGCAGAATTATGATGCAAGTAGGATGCAAGTAGGGCGCAAGTAGAGGCAACTAGGGTGCAATTAGGTTGCAATTAAGACATCTAGGGCACAACGAGGGTGAACAAAGGGTGCAAGTAGGGCAAAAGTAGGGCACAACTAGGGTGCAATTAGGGCGCAACTAGGGCATAAGTAGTGCACAACAAGGAAGCAACTGTGGCACAACTAGGGTTAAACTAGGGTGTAGCTAGTCCCCAACTGGGGCGCAACTGAGGCACAATGAGGACGCAAGTAGGGCGCAACTAGGGTGCAAGTAGGGCACAACTAGGACACAACTAGGGCACAACTGGGGCAGGACTAGGGTGCAAGTATGGCGCAACTAGGGTGCAAGCACAGCACAACTAGGACAAAACTACGGCACAACTAGGACGCAACTAAGGCGCAAGTAGGATGCAAGTAGGGTACAACTAAGGCGTAACTAGGGCACAGGTAGGGCACAAGTAGGGTGCATGTAGGGCATAACTAGGGTACAACTAGGGCACAACTAGGGCGCAACTAGGTTGTAGCTAGTGTCCAACTGAGGTGCAATGGGGGCGCAACTAGGGTGCAACTAGGGCGTAGCTAGTGCCCAACGAAGGCGCAAATAAGGCGCAACTAGGGCACATATAGGGAGAAACTAGGACACAACTAGGGCGCAACTAGGGCACAAGTTGGGCGTAAGTAGGGTGCAAGTCGGGTACCACTAGGGCACAACTAGGGCGCAACGACAACGTAGCTATTGTCCAAGAGAGGCACAACTAGGGTACAAGTAGGGCGCAAGTAGGACGCAACTAGGGCACAAGTAGGGAACAACTGGGGCGCAAGTAGGGCACAAGTAAGGTGCAAGTAGGGTGCAAGTACTGCGCAACTAGGACGCGACTAGGGTACAAGTAGGGTGCAACTAGGGCACAAGTAGGGAACAACTAGAGTGCAACTTGGACGCAAGTAGGTGGCAAGTAGGGCGGAAGTAGGGCGCAACTAGGACACAACTAGGGCGCAACTAGGACGCAAGTAGGGCGCAAGTAGGGTGCATGTAGGGTGCAACTATGGCGTAACTAGGACGCAACAACGGTGCAAGTAGTGTGGAAGTGGGGCACAAGTGAGCGCAACTAGGACCCAACTAGGGTGAAACTAGCGCGCAAGTAGGGTGCAATTAGGGCGCAACTAGGGCGCAACTTGGGCATAACTAGGGCGCAACTAGGGTGTAGCTAGTGCCTATCTGAGGCGTAACTAGGGGGTAACTAGGGCGTAATGAGGGCACAACTAGGGAGCAAGTAGGATGCAAGTAGGACGCTAGTAGGGTTCGACTAGGGCACAAAAAGGGTGCAAGTAGGGCATAGCTAGTGTCCAACTGAGATACAATTAGGGTGAAACGATGGTGCAACGAGGGTGCAACTCAGACGCAAGTAGGGCGCATCTAGGACGCAAGTAGGACGCAAGTAGGATGCAAGTAAGACGCAAGTATGGCGCAAGTAGGGTACAACTAGGGCACAACTAGGGCGCAACTAGGGCGCAAATATGGCGCAAGAAAGGCGCAATTAGGACGCAACAATGGTGTACCTAGGGTGTAACTAGGATGCAAATAGGGTGTAACTAGGGTATAACTATGGTGTAATTAGGGCCCAACTAGGGCGTAGCTAGTCCCCAATTGAGGAGCAACTCGGGCACTACTAAGGCGTAAGTTGGACGCAACTATGGCTTATGTAGGATGCAACTAGGGTACAACTAGGGTGCAAGTAGGGCGCAACGAGGGTGCACTTAGGGCGCAACTAGGGCACAGTTAAGGCGTAGCTAGTTCTTAACTGAGACGCAACTAAGGTGCAAGTAGGGAGTAACTAGGATGCAAGTAGGGTGCAACTAGGGCACAACTAGGGTACAAGTAGGGCACAAGTAGGGCGCAAGTAGGGCAAAAGTAGGGCGCAAGTAAGGCACAACAAGGATGCAACAAGGGTGTAATGAGGGTGCAAATAGGGCATAAGTAGGGTGCAACTTGGGCGTAACTAGGGAAAGAGTAAGGCGCAAGTAGGGTGCAAGTAGGATGCAACTAAAGCGCAACTAGGGTGCAACTAGGGTGGAACTATGGCGCAAGTAGGAAGCAAATAGGGCGCAACTAGGCTGCAACAAGGATGCAACTAGGATGCAACTAGGGCACAACTAGGGCGCAACTAGGACGTAACTAGTGCCCAATTGAGGCACAACTAGGGCACAACTCGTTTGTAACTAGGATGCAACTAGGGTACAAGTAGGGAGAAAGTAGGACGCAAGTAAGGCGCAACTAGGGTGCAACTAGGGTGCAACTAAGACGTAGCTAGTATATAGTTGAGGCGCAACTAAGGCACAACTAGGACACATCTAGGACGTAACTAGGGTGCAACAAGGGCGCAACTAGGATGCAAGTAGGGTGCAAGTAGGGTGCAAGTAGGGCACAACTAGGACGCAACTAGGGCGTAACTATGGCGTAGCAAGTTCCCAACTGAGGTGCAAGTAGGACACAAGCAGGACGCAAGTAGGGCGTAAGTAGGACGCAACTAGGGCACAACTAGGGTACAAGGAGGGTGCAACTAGGGTGCAATTAGGGTACAACTAGGGTGTAACTAGGGCGCAACTAGAGTGCAACTTGGAAGCAAGTAGGGCGCAAGTAGGGAAAAACTAGGGCAGAACTAGGGCACAACAAGGGAGCAACTACGGCGCAAGTGGGTGCTACTAGGTTGCAAGTAGGGCACAACTAGGACGCAACTAGGATGCAAGTAGGGTACAAGTAGGGCACAACAAGGATGCAACTTTGGCACAACTAGGGCGCAACAAGGGGACAAGTAGGGCGCAAGTAGGGTGCAAGTGAGGCAAAACAAAGGTGCAACTAGGGTGTACCTAGTGTGTAGCTAGTGCCCAACTAACGCGCAACTAGGGCGTAACTAGGGCGGATCTAGGGAGCAACTAGGCTGCAACTAGGGTGCAACTAGGGTCAATTAGGGCGCAAGAAGGGCGCAAGTAGCATGCAACCAGGGCGCAACTAGGGCACAACTATGGCGTAGCTAGTGTCCAACAAAAGCGTAACTAGAGTGGAACTAGGACGCAATGAGGGCGCAACTAGGGTGCAAGTGGGGCCCAACTAGGGTACAAGTAGGTGGCAAGTAGGACGCAAGTAGGGCACAAGTAGGACGTAACTAGGGTACAAGTAGGACGCAACTAGGACACAAGTAGGACGTAATGAGAGTGCAACTAGGGCACAACTAGGGTGCAACTAGGGCACAAGTAAGGTGCGAGAAGGGTGCAAGTAGGGCGCAACTAGGGCGTTACTAGGATGCAAGTAGGACACAAGTAAGCCGCAACTTGGGCTGAACTAGGGCGCAACTAGGGCACAAGTAGGGAGCAAGTAGGGCACAAATAGAGCGCAAGTAGGGCTTAAATAGTGTGCAAGTAGGGCGCAACTAGGGTACACCTAGGGTGCAACTAGGGCATAGCTAGTGCCCAACTGAGGCACAACTAGGACACAACTATGGCGCAGCGAGGGTGCAACTAGGGCGCAAGTAGGGCGCAACAAGGAAAAATATAGGGCGCAAGTAGGGTGCAAGTAGGACACAAGTAGGGCACAACTAGGACGCAGCTAGGGCGCAACTAGGGTGTAACTAGGGCGCAAGAAGGGCACAAGTTTGGCGCAACTAGGGTACAACTAGGGCGCAACTAGGGCACAAATAGGACGCAAGTAGGGCACAACTAGGGGACAACTAGGGCGCAACAAGGGTGTAGCTAGTCCCCAACAACTCCACAACTTGGGCCAAAGTAGGGGTCAACTAGGGCTTAAGTAGGATGCAAGTAGGGCACAACTAGGGCACAACTAATGCGGAATCAGGGCATAAATAGTTGTCAATTGAGGTGCAATTATGGTGCAAGTAGGGCGCAATTAGGGCGCAAGTAGGCCGTAACTAGGATGCAACTAGGGCACAACTAGGGCGCAAGTAGTGCACAAGAAGGACACAACTAGGGTACAAGTAGGGTGCAACTAGGGTGCAACTAGGGCACAAGTAGGGTGCAAGTAGGATGCAAGTAAGGCACAGCTAGGATGCAACTAGGGCGTAACTAGGGCGTAAGTGGGGTGCAAGTAGGACGCAAGTAGGACACAACTAGGGCGCAACTAGGCTGCAACTAGGATGTAACTAGGACCCAAGTAGGGTGTAAGTAGGGCACAAGTATGCTGCAATTAGGATGCAAGTAGGGCGCAACTAGGGTGCAACTAGGGTGTATCTAGGGTGCAAGTAGGGCAAAACTAGGACGCAAGTAGGGTGCAAGTAGAACGCAACTAGGGCACAACTAAAACGCAAGTAGGGCGTACGAAGGGCACAAGTAGGGACAACTAGGACGCAACTAGGGTGCAACTAGGACGAAACTAAGGCGGAAATAGGATAAAAGTAGGGAGCAAGTAGGGCAAAACCAGGGTGTAGGTAGTGCCCAACTAATGCGCAACTAGGACGCAACTAGAAGCATCTAGGGAGCAACTAGGCCACAACTAGGGCGTAACAAGGGTCAAGTAGGGTACAATTAGGGTGCAAGTAGGGCGTAACTAGGGCGCAACTAGGGCTCAACTAGGACGTAGCTAGTGTCAAAAAGAGGCGCAACTAGAGTGGAACTATGGCGCAAGTAGGGCGCAATTAGGGCGCAAGTAGGGCGCAACTAGAGCGCAAGTAGGGGACAAGTAGGACGTAAGTAAGGTGCAAGTGGGACGCAACTAGGACACAACTAGGCTGCAAGCAGGACACAACTAGGGCGCAACAAGGACACAACTAAGGCGCAACTAGGGCGCAACCAGGGCACAAGTAGGGCACAACTGAGGTGTAACTAGGGTGCAAGTAGGGCACAATCAGGGCACAACTAGGGCGCAACTAGGGCGTAACTAGGGTGCTACTAGGGCACAAGTAGAGCGCAAGTAGGGCAGGAGTAGGGCGCAAGTAGGGTGAAACTAGGACGCAACTAGGGCGTAAATGGGGTGCAAGTTGGATGCAACTAGGGCATAGCTAGTGCCTACCTTAACCAACTAGGGCGTAACTAGGACACAACAAGGGCGCAACTAGCGAGCAAGTAGGGCACAAGTAGGGCACAAGTAGGGTGCAACTGGGGTACAACTAGGGCGCAACCAGGGCATAGCTAGTGCCCAACTGAGGTGTAACTAGGGTGCAACTATGGTAGAACTAGGGTACAACTAGGGCGCAAGTAGGGCGTAGCTAGGGTGCGAGTCTGGCGGAAGTAAGGCGCAAGGAGGCTGGAAGCAGGACACGACAAGGACTCAACTATGACGTACCTAGGGCGCAACTAGGGCACAACTAGGGTGCAAGAAGGGCACAAGTTTGGCACAACTAGGACGTCACTAGGGCACAACTAGGGTGCAAATAGGACGCAAGTAGGGCACAACTAGGGGGCAACAAGGGCGCAACTAGGGTGCAACTAGGGCGTAGCTAGTCCCCAACTCAGACGCAACTAGGGCACAACTAGGGCACAACTAGGGTCCAATTAGGGCACAACTCGGGCACAAGTAGGGTGCAAGTAGGACGCAAGTAGGGCGTAACTAGGACGCAACTAAGGCGCAACTAGTGCATATATAGTTCCCAACTGAGGCGCAACTAGGGCGCAAGTAGGGTGCAAGTAAGGTACAAGTAGGGCATACGTTGGGTACAACTAGGGCACAACTAGAGTGCAAGTAGGTCGTAAATAGGGCACAAGGAGGGCACAAATAGGGTGCAACTAGTATGCAACTAGGATGCAACTAGGGCACAAATAGGGCGCAAGTATGACACAAATAGGGCGCAACTAGGGCGCAACTACGGTGTAGCTAGTCCCCAACTGAGACGCAACTAGGGCGTAACTAGGGCGTAGCTAGTGCCTACCTGAGACGCAACTAGGACGTAACTAGTGCGCAACTAAGGCGCAACTAGGGAACAAGTAGAGCGCAAGTGGAGCGCAAGTAGGGAGCAACTGGGGCACAAATAGGACGCAACTTGGGCTAAGCTAGTGCCCAACTGAGGTGCAATTGGGATGCCACTATGGCACAACTAGGGTGAATTAATGGCACAAGTAGGGCACAACTAGGGCACAAGTAGGTTGCAAGTAGTGCAGAAATAGGGCACAAGAAGGGCGCAACTAGGACCCAACTTGGACGTAACTAGGACTCAACTAGGATGCAACTAAGGCACAACTAGGGTGCAAGATGTACACAAGTAGGGTGTGACTAGGGTGCAACTAGGGCGCAACTAGGGTACAAATAGGGTCCAATTAGGGCATAACTAGGACGCAAGTAGGGTGCAATTAGGGCACAACTAGGGCATAGTTAGTTCCCAAATGTGACGCAACTTTGGCGTAACTAAGGCGCAAGTTTGGTGCAACTAGGAAGCAATTAGGGCGTAACTAGTACGCAACTAGGGCACAACTAGGGCACAAGTAGGGAGCAACTATGGTGCAACTAGGGCACAACAAAGGGTGTAACTAGGGCGTAGCTAGTTCCCAACTGAGGCGCAACTGGGGCACAACTAGGGCACAACTAGGGTACAACTAGGGCGCAACTAGGATGCAACTAGGGTGCAACTAGGGAGCGAATAGGGTGGAAGTAGGGCGCGAGTAGGGCGGAAGTAGGACGTAACTAAGGCGCAACTATGGCGTAACTAGGACACAAGTAGGACGCAAGTAGGGCGTAACTAGCGTACAACTAGGACGTAACAAGGACGTAACTAGGGCACAACTAGGGTGCAACTAGGACGTATCTAGTGCCTAACTGAGGTGCCACTAGGGCAAAACTAGGGCAGAATTAGGATAAAATAAGGACGTAAGTAGGACGCAAGTAGGGCGCAACTAGGGCACAACCAGTGTGCAACTAGGGCGCAACTAGGGCGTAACTAGGATGCAACTAGGGCGCATCTAGGGTGCAACAAGGACGCTACTAGGATGCAACTATGGTGCAAGTAGGGCTCATAGGCCACAACTAGGGCCCAAGTAGGGCACAACTAGGGCGTAACTAAGGCGTAGCTAGTGTCCAACTGAGGTGCAACTAGGGGGCAACTAGGGCGCAACTAGGGCACAACTATGGCATAACTAGGGGACAACTCGGGCGCAAGTAAGGCACAACTAGGACGCAAGTAGAGTGCAAGTAGTGTGCAACTAGGGCGCAACTAAGGTGTAAGTAGGGCGCAAGTAGGGCCCAAGTAGGGCATAACTTGGGTGCAGCTAGGGTGTAACTAGGGCGCAAATACGGCCCAACTACGGCGCATGTAGGGCACAACTGGGGTACAACTAGGGCATAACAAGGGCGCAAGTGTGGCGTAAATAAAGCGCAAGTAGGGCGCAAGTAGGGTGCAAGTAGGGCGCAAGTAGGCCGCATGTAGGGCGCAACTAGGGCACAACTAGGGCTCAACTAGGGTGTAACTAGGGTGCAACTAGGACGCAACTAAGACGCAAGAAGGGCGCAAGGAGTGCTTAACTAGGGCGCAACTAGAGCACAACTAGGATGCAACTAGGGGGTAACTAGGACGTAACTAGGGCACAACTAGGGCTCAAGTAGGACGCAACTAGGATGCAACTAGGGCACAACTAGGGCGTGACTACTTCGCAACTAGGGTACAACTAGGGCGCACCTATGGCGTAACAAGGGGGTAGCTAGTTCTTCACTGAGACGCAACTAGGACCCAATTACGACACAATTCAGGTTCAAGTAGGGCGCAACTAGGGAACAAGTAGGCCGCAAGTAGGAAGAAATTATGGCACAAATAGGGCGCAACTTGGGCACAACTAGGACGAGGCTAGTGCCCAACCAAGGCACAACTAGGATGCAACTATGGTGTAACTAGGGCACAAGTAGGACGCAACTAGGTTGCAAGTAGGGCACAAGAAGGATGCAACCAGGGTGTAACTACGATGCAACTAGGGTGTGGCTAGTGACCAACTAAGGTGCAACTGGGACACAACTACGGTATAACTATGGCACAACTATGGCGCAAGTAGGGCGCAACTAGGGAGAAAAAGGTTACAAGTAGGACGCAACTAGGATGCATCTAGGGCGCAAATACGACATAGCTAGTGCCCAACTGATACGCAACTAGTACGCAACTAGGGTGCAAGTAAGGCATAACTAGGAGACAAGTACGCCACAACTAAGGCACAACTAGGACGCAACTAGGGCGCAACTAGAGCGAAACTAGGGCCCAAGAAAGGCGCAAGTAGGGCACAACTAGGATGCAACTAGAGCGCACCTAGGACACAAGTAGGGCACAAGTAGGGTGCAAGTAGGGCACAACAAGGGTGCAACAAGGGTGCAACTAGGACGCACGTAGGGCGTAAATAGGGTGCAAGTAGGGTGCAACTAGGGCACAAGTAAGGCACAAAAAGGATGCAAGTAAGGCGCAAGTAGGACGCAACTAGGGCGTAACTAGGGTGCAACTAGGGCACAAGAACGGCGAAAGTAGGACACAGCTAGGAAGCAACTATGGCTCAACTAGGGCCTAGCTAGTGCCCACGAGAGTTGCAACTAGGGCACAAGTGGGATGCAACCAAGGTGCAAGTAGGGCCGACTAGGGTGCAAGTAGGGTGCAAGAAGGGCGCAAATAGGACGCAACTAGGGTGCAACTATGGCGCAACTATGGCATAGCTTGTGCCCAACTGAGGTGCAATTAGGGCGCACCTAGGACACAAGTAAGGCGCAACTAGGACACAAGTAGGGTGCAAATAGGAAAAAACTTGGGTGCAACTAGGGCGCAACTATGGCGCACGTAGGGTGCAAGTAGGGCACAACAAGGTTGCAACTAGGGCGCATCTAGGGCGCAAGTAGGTAGCAAGTTGGACACAAGTAGGACGCAACTGGGGCGCAACTATGACACAACTAGGGCACAATTAGGATGCAAGTAGGGCACAGCTAGGGCGCAACTAGGGCACAACTAGGGTACAAGTAGGGCGCAACTAGGGCGCAACTAGGGCGCAACTAGGATGCAACAAAGATGCAAATAGGGCGCAAGCAGGGCACAAGTAGGGTGCAACTAGGAATCAACTAGGGTACAACTAGGATGTAACTAGGGCGCAAATAATGTCCAACTAGGGCGTAGCTAGTGCCCAACTGAAGCGCAACTAGGGTGCAAGTAGAGCGCCACTAGGATACAAGTATGACGCAACTAGGACGGAATTAGTGCACAAGTAGGGCACAACTAGGACACAACTAGGGCAAAACTAGGGCGTAGCTAGTGTCCAACTGAGGCGCAACTAGGACGCAACTAGGGCACAACTAGGGCGCAACTAGGATGCAAGTAGGGCGTAACTAGGGCGCAACTGGGTGCAACTAGAGTGTACATAGGGTGCAAGTAAGGCGCAATGATAGTGCAACAAAGGTACAATTAGGGCGCAAGTAGGGTGCAAGGAGGGTGTAAGTAGGACGCAAGTAGGGCATAACTAGGGCGTAACTAGGACGCAACTAGGACGCAACTAGGACGTAACTAGGACGCAACTAGGTTGCGACTAGGGTGGAACTAGGGTGCAACTAGGGTACAACTAGGGCGCAATGAGGGCATAACAAGGGCACAACTAGGGCGTAAGTTGGGCACAATTAGGGTGCTACTAGGGCGCAACTAGGGCGCAACTAGGGCGTACCTAGGGTGCAACTAGGGCGCAACTAGGGGGTAGCTAGTTCCCAACTGAGATGCAACTTGGGCACAGCAAGGACACAACTAGGGCACAAGTAGGGCGTAACTAGGGCGCATTCGGGCGCGAATAGGATGCAATTAGGGCACAACTAGGGCGCAACTAGGGCATAGCTTGTGTCCATTTTAGGAACAACTAGGGTGCAACTAGGGTACAATTAGGGTACAACTAGGTCGCAAGTAGGCCGTAACAAGGACACAAGTAGGGAAGAACTAGGGCACAACCAGGGCGTAACTAGGGTGTAACTAGGGTGTAACTAGTGCCCAACTCAGGCGCAACTAGTGCGCAATTAGGGCGTAAGTAGGGTACAACTAGGGTGGAGCTAGAGTGCAACTAGGGTCCAAGAAGGGAGTAAGTAGAGCACAACTAGGGCGCAACTAGAGCGCAACTAGGGCACAAAAAGGGCGCAAGTAGGGCTCAATTAGGGCACAACTAGGGTGCAACTAGGGTGCAACAAGGGTGCAAGTAGGACGCTAGTAGGGCGCAAGTAGGGCGTAACTAGGGCGCACGTAGGACGCAAGTAGGGCACAAGTACAGTGCTACTAGGGCATAACTAGGACACAACTAGGGTAAGAGAATAGCCAAGGTAGGGTGCAACTAGGACACAACTAGAGCGCAACTAGGGTGTAGCTAGTGTCCAAGTGAGGCACAACTACGGCATAACTAAGGCGTATGTCGGGCGCAACTAGGACACAAGTAGGGTTCTTACTAGGATGCAAATAGGACGCAAGTAGAGTGCAACTAGGGTGCAACTAGGGCGTAGCTAGTGCCAAGCTGAGGCACAAATAAGGGACAACTAGGATGCAAGTAGGGCGCAACAAGGGCACAAGTAGGGCTAAACAAGGATGCAACTAGAACGCAACCAGGGCACAAGTAGGGCGTAAGTAGGATGCAAGTAGGACACAACTAGGATGCAACTAGGACCTAACTAGGGTGCACGTAGGGCGCGAAGAGGGTGCAAGTAAGGCGCAACTAGGGCGCAACTAGGGCGCAACTCGGGTATAAGTAGGGGGCAAGCACGGCGCAACTAGAGCGCAACTAGGGCGCAACTAGGGCACAACTAGGGCGCAAGCATGGTGCAAGAATGGTGTAACTAGGGTGCAACAAGGAAGCAACTAGGACGCAACTAGGGCATAACTAGGACACAACTAGGGTTCAACTAGGGTGTAGCTGGTGCCCAACTGAGGCGCAACTAGGGCATAACTAGAGTGCAAGTCGGGCACAACTAGGACGCCAGTATGATGAAACTTGGGCAAGTAAGGTGCAAGTATGGTGCAATTAGGGCGTAACTAGGGTGCAACTAGGACACAACTAGGGCGTACCTAGTGCCCAACTGAGGCACAATTAGGGCGCACTCGGGCGCAAGGAAGGCGCAACTAGGGCGCAAGTAGGTCCCAACTAGGGTGCAACCAGGGCATGACTAGGGTGGGCATAATTAGGGTGCAAGTAGGGCGCAACTAGGGTGCAACTAGGGTCCAACTAGGACGCAAGTACGGCACAAGTAGGGCATAAGTAGGGTGCAAGTAGGGTGCAACTAGGGTGCAAGTAGGACAAAAGTAGGTCGTAGGGTCTCAACTAGGGCACAACTAGGACGCAACTAGGACGTAGCTGGTGCCCAATTGAAGCGCAACTAGGGCGTAGCTAGGACGCCACTAGGGTGGAACTAGGGCGCAAGTGGGGTGCAAGTAGGGCGTAAGGAGGGTGCAACTAGGGTGCAACTTGGGCGCAACTAGGGTGTTGCTAGTGCCTGACTCAGGCGCAATTATGGCACAACTAGGGCGTAACTAGGGCATAAGAGGGGTGCAAGTAGGACACAACTATGGTGCAAGTAGGACACAACTAGGGCGAAACTAGGGTTTAGGTAGTGCTCAACTGAGGCGCAACAAGGGTGCAACTATGGTGCAACTAGGGCATTACTAGGGCTCAAGTAGGGTGCAACTAGGACGCAAGTAGGGTGCAAGTTTGGTGCAAATAGGGCACAAGTACGGTGCAACTAGGGCAAAAGTACGGTGCAACTAGGGCACAAGTACGGTGCAACTAGGGCGTAACTAAGGCGCAACTAAATCGCAACTAGGGTGCAAGTAGGGTGCAAGTAGGACGCAAGTAGGGTGTACCTAGGGCGCAACTAGAGTGCAAGTTAGGTGCAACTAGAGTGCAACCAGGGCGCAACCAGGGTACAACTAGTACACAAATAGCGCACAAGTAGGGCACAACTATGGGCCAACTAAGGCGCAAGTATGGCACAACTATGGCACAACTAGGGTGCAACTAGGCCGTAGCTAGAGCTCAACTGAGATGCAACTAGGGTGCAACCAGGGCACAACTAGAGCGTAAGTATGGTGCAACTAGGGCGTAAATGGGGCGCAAGTAGGGTGCAAGTAGGACACAAGTAGGACGCAACAACGGCGTAGCTAGTGCCCAACTGAGGTGCAACCAGGGTGTAACTAGGAAGCAACTCGGGCGCAACTAGGACGCAACTAGGGTGCAACTAGGGCGCAAGTATAGTGCAAGAAGGGCGCAAGTAGGATGCAACTCGGGCACAACTAGGGTGCAACTACGGTGTATCTAGTGACCAAATGAGGCGCATCTAGGTACTAGTGTGCAACTAGGGCGCAACTAAGGCGCAACTAGGGCGTAAGTAGGGCACATCTAGGGTTCATTAACGGCCCAAGTAGGTCGCAACTAGGGCGCAAATAGGATGCAACTAGGGCGCAACTAGGGTCCAACTAGGACACAAGGTGGGTGCACATAGTGTCCTAGTTGGTCTATTTGCACACTAGTTTTGCCCTACTTGTTCCCTACTTACGCCCTAGTTGTACCCTAGTTGCGTCCTAGTCCTACTTGCACACTACTTGCATCCTAGTTGTGCCCTACTTGCATCATAGTTGCGCCCTTGTAGGACGCAAGTAGGGCACAACTAGGGCACAACTAGGGTGCAAGTAGGACGCAAGTAGGACACAACTAGGGCGCAAGTAGGGTGCACCTAGGGTGCAACTAGGATGCAACTAAGGTGCAACTAGGGTACAACTGTGGTGCAACTAGGGCCCGACTAGGGTGCAAGTAGGGCGCAAGTAGGAAGCAACTAGGGCGCAACTAGGTGCAACTAGGGCGTGAGGGTACAAGTAGGACACAACTAGGGGGCAATTAGGATAAAAACTAGAACACAAGTATGGCGCAAGTAGGACACAAGGAGGATGCAACTAGGGCGCAACTAGGACGTAACTAGGTTGCATGTAGAACGCATGTAGGGCGCAACTAGGTCGCAACTAGGAGGCAACCAGGGCGCAACTAGGGCACAACTAGGGCTCAACTAGGGTGCAACTAGGGTGTAGCTAGTGCCCAAGTGAGGCCCAAGTAGGGCGCAAGTAGGACACAACAAGGAGGCAACTAGGGTGCAACTAGGTCGCAACTAGGGCGGAACTAGGGTGCAACTAGGGCGCAAGTGGGGTGCAAGTAGGGCGCAAGTAGGGTGCCACTAGGGCGCAACTAGGGTACAACTAGGGTGTAGCTAGTACCCAAATGAGGCACAACTAGGGCACAACTAAGGCGCAACTAGGGTACAACTAGGACATAAGCAAAGCACAAGTAGGGCGCAACTAGGACGTAACTAGGGCACAACTAGGGCATAGCTAGTGCCCAACTGAGGCGTAGCTAGGGCGAAATCACGGTGAATCTAGGGCGCAAGTAGGGCACAACTAGGGTGAAAGCATGGCACAAGTAGGGCGCAAGTAGGGTGCAAGTAGGGCGCAAGTAGGGTGCAACTAGGCCGCAAATAGGGCGTAGTTAGGACGTAGGTAGAGCACAAGTAGGACGCAACTTGAGCGTAACTCATGCGCAAATAGGACGTATGTATGACACAAGTAGGGCGCAAGTATGGCACAACTAGGGTGCAACTAGGGCACAACAAGGGTGCAACTAGGGCACAACAAGGGTGGAAATAGGATGCACGTAGGACACAAGTAGGGCACAAGTGAGGCGCAACTAGCGCATAACTAGGGTACAACTAAGACGCAAGTAGGATCCAAGTAGGGTGCAACTAGGGCGCAACTAGGACCCAACTGAGATGCAACTAGAACAAAACTAGGATGCAACTAGGGCGCAAGTAGGACGCAAGTAGGGCACAAGTAGGACGCAACTAGGGAGCAAATAGGATGCAACTAAGACGCAACTGGAGCGTGGCTAGTGCCCATCCAAGTCACGATTAGGGCACAACTAGGGCGCAACTAGGGCGCAAGTAGGACGCAACTAGGGGGTAACTAAGGTGCAACTAGGGTGTAGCTAATGCCTAACTGAGACGCAACTGGGAATCAACTAGGGTGTAACTAGGGCGCAACTATGGCGCAAGTAGGGCGCAACTAGGGTGCAAGAATGGCACAACTAGGGCACAAGTAAGACACAAGTAGGGCGCAACTAGGGCACAACTAGGACGTAGCTAGTCCCCAACTGACATTCAACTAGGGCGCAAGTAGGGTACAACTAGGGCACAAGTAGGGCGTAACTAGGGTACAACTAGGTGTAACTAGGGTACAACTAGGACGCAACTAGGGCACAAGTATGGCCCAAGTAGGACGCAAGTAGGACACAACTAGGGCGCAACTAGACCTCAACTAGGGAGCAAATAGGGCACAAGTAGGGTGCAATTAGGGCACAACTAGGGCGCAACGAGGGTACAACTAGGGCGCAAATATGGCGTAAGTAGGGCACAAGTAGGGTGCAACTAGGCTGCAACTACGGTGTAACTAGGATGCAAGTAGGATGCGAGAAGGTGTAACTAGGACATAACAATGGCATGACTAAGGCACAAGAATGGCAAAAGTAGGGCCCAACTAGGACATAACTAGGGTACAACTAGGGTGTAGCTAGTGCCCAACGGATTTATAACTATGCCACAACTAGTGTGCAAGAAGGGCGCAACCGGGACGCAAGTTGGAGACAGGAAGGGCGCAACTAGGGCGCAACAATGGCGCAACTAGGGCGTAGCTAGTACCCAACTGAGGCACAAGAAGGGCACAACTAGGGCGCAAGTAGGACGCAACTAGGTCGCAAGTAGGGAACACTAGGACGCAACAAGTGCGCAACTAGGGCACAACTAGGGCGCACGTAGGGCGTAAGTAGGGCATAACTACGGTGCAACTAGGGTGCAACTAGGGAGCAAGTAGGTCGCAAGTGGAACACAAGTTGGGTGCAACTAGGTCGCAACTAGGACGTAACTAGGACGCAAGTAGGGTGCAAGTAGGGTGCAAGTAGGGCAAAACTAGGGGGCTCCTAGGGTGCAACCAGGGCAAAAGTAGGGCATGACTAGGGCATAATTACGGCGCAACTATGGTCCAACTAGGGTGCAAGCAGGGCACAAGTAGGGTGCAACTAGGGTGCAACTAGGGCGTAACTAGGACACAAGTTGGGCACAATCAGGATCCAACTTGGGAGTAGCTAGCTCCCAAGTAAGGCGCAACTAGGGCAAAACTAGGGCGCAAGTATGACCGAACTAGGACGCAAGTAGGGCACAACTAGGGCACAACTAGGGCGCAACTAGGATGCAACTAGGGCGCAACTAGGGCGCTACTAGGGCGTAGCTAGTGTCTAACTAAAGCGCAACTAGGGTGCAACTAGGGTGCAAGTAGGGTACAACTAGGGTGCAAATGGGACCTGAGTAGGGTCCAACTAGGGCGCAACTAGGGCACAACTAGGGTGCAAGGAGGGTGAAAGTAGGACACAAATAGGGTGTGACTAGGGCGCAACTAGGACTCAAGTAGGATTCAAGCAGGGCGCAAGTAGGGCGCAATGAGGACGCATCTAGGGTGCAACTAGGACGTAACTAGGGTGCAAATAGGGCGCAAGTAGGATGCAACTAAGGCACAACTAGGGCGCAACTAGGACGTAGCTAGTGCCTATTTGAGGCACAACTAAGGTAGAACTAAGGCGCAGCTACGTCGCAACTAGGGCGCAAGTAGGGTACAACTAGGATGCAAGTAAGATACAAGAAGGCACAACAAGGGCATAAAAAGGGTACAACTAGGGCGCAACTAGGGTGCAACTAGGGCGCAACTAGGGCGCAACTAGGGCGCAATTAGGGGGCACGTAGGACGCAACTAGGGTACAACTAGGGCACAAATAGGGTCTAACTAGGGTCCAAGTAGGGATTAAGTAGGGCACAACTCGGGCGAAACTAGAGCGCAACTAAGGCGCAAGTAGGGCACAAGTAGGACGCATGTAGGGCATAACTAGGGCGCAACTAAGGTACAACTAGGGTGCAAGTAGGAAGCAAGTAGGGTACAACTAGAGCGCAACTAGGGCACAACTAGGGCGCAACTAAGGCGCAAGTAGGATGCAATTAGGACACAAGTAGGGTACAACTAGGGCGTAACTAGGGCGCAACTAGGGCTAAAAAATGGCCAAAGCAGGGTACAACTAGGGCACAACTAGGGAACAACTAGGACGCAATAGTGCGTAGCTAGTGCCCAAGTGAGGCGCAGCTACGGCGCAACTAGGGCACAAGTCGGGCACAAGTCGGAGGCAACTAGGACGCAAATAGGATGCTTACTAGGGCACAAGTAATACACAAGTAGGGTACAACTAGGGAGCAACTAGGGTGCAACTAGGAAGTAGCTAGTGCCAAACTGAGGCAAAAATAGGGCACAACTAGGACGCAAGGAGGGCGCAACAAGACCGCAAGAGGGGCTCAACTAGGATGTAACTAGGACCCAACTAGGGCGCAACTAGGACGTAATCAGGGTGCAAGTAGGACGCAAATAAAGCGTAACTACGACCTAACTAGGACAAGAGTAGGGCACGAGAAGGACGCAAGTAGGGCGTAACTAAGACGCAACTAGGGCGCAACTAGGGTGCAAGTAGGGTGCAATTTGGTGCAAGTAGCCTGAAACTAGGGTACAACTAGGGCGCAACTAGGGCAAAAAACGGGCGCAATTATGGTGCAACTAGGGCACAACTAGGGCGCGATTAGGGCACAACTAGGGTGCAACTAGGGCGCAACTAGGACACAACTAGGGATAGCTAGTGCCCAACTGAGGTGCAACTAGGGCACAACTAGGGCGCAAGTAAGGTGCAACTAGGGTGCAAGTAGGACCCAACTAGGACACAACTAGGACATAACTATGGCGGGCAGAAGTAGGGCGCAACTAGGGCGCAACTACGGTCCAACTAGGGCGCACGTAGGACGCAAGTAGGGTGCAAGTAGGGTGAAACTAGGGCGCAACTAGGGCATAGCTAGGGCGCAATCAAGGTGAAACTAGGTTCTAACTAGGGTGTAGCTAGTGCCCAATTGAGCGCAACTAGGGCACAGCTAGGTCGACACTAGGGCGTAACTTGGGCGCAAATAGGACGTAGTAGGCGTAAGGAGGACGTGACTAGGACGCACCTTGGGTGCAACTAGGGTGTAGCTAGTGTCCAACTGAGGCGCAACTAGGACACAACTAGGGCGAAGCAAGGGTGCAAACAGGGCTCAACTCAGGTTCAACTAGGGCACAAGAGGGGGGGGAAATGACATAGCTAGTGTCCAACTGAGGTGTAACTAGGGCGCCACAAGGGCGCAACTAGGCTGCAACTAGGGCGCAAGTAGGGCGCAACTAGGGTGCAAATAGGATGCAAGTAGGGCGCAAGTAGGGCACAAGTAGGGCGCAACTAGGATGCAACTAGGGTGCAAGTGGGGCGCAACTAGGGCGTAACTAAGTCACAACTAGGTCGCAACTAGGGCACAACTAGGACACAAATAGGGTACAACTAGGGTGCAACTAGGGCACAACTAAGGCGTAAGTAGGGCGCAACTAGGGCACAACTAGGGTGCAACTAAGGCGAACATAGGGCGCAACCAGGGCGTAACTAGGGCGCAGCTAAGACGCAACCAGGGCACAGCTAGGGTGCAAGAAGGGGGCAACTAGGGCGCAAGTAGGCCATAGATAGTGCCCAATTGAGGCACAACTAGGACGCAACCATGGCACAACTAGGGTGCAAGTAGGACGTAAGTAGGGCGCAAGTAGGGCACAAGTAGGACGCAACTAGTTAGTAGCTAGTGCCCAAGTAAGGCGCAACCAGGGCACAACTAGGGCATAACTAGGACTCAACTAGGATGCAGCTAGGGCGCAAGTAGGACGCAAGTAGGGTGCAAGAAGGGCACAAGTAGGGTGCGTCTAGGGAACAGCTAGGGCACAACTAGGACGCAACTAGGGCACAATTAGGACCCAAGTAAGACGCTAGTAGGGCACAACTAGGGAGCAACTAGAGCGCAACCAGGGCGCAAGTAGGGTGCAAATAGGATGCAAGTAGGCCACAACTAGGCCGCAAGTAGGGTACAACTAGGACGCAAGTAGGGCACAACTAGGGCGCAACTAGGACGCAAGTAGGACGCAAGTAGGGCGCAACTAGGGCATAAATAGGGCACAACAAGGGCACATGAATGGCAAAATTAGGGTGCAACTAAGGCACAACTTGGACGCAACTAGGGCGCAACTAGGGCAAAGCTAGTGTCCAACTGAGTTGCAACAAGGGCACAACTAGGGTACAAGTAGGACACAACCGGGGTGCAAGGAGGGTACAATTGGAGTGGAAGTAGGGCACAACTAGGGTGCAACTAGCGTGCAACTAGGACCCAACTATGGCGAAACAAGGGCATAGCTAGTGCCCAACTGAGGCGCAACTAGGATGCAGCTAGGGTGCAACTAGGGCGCAAGTAGGGAGCAACCAGGACACAATTAGGGTGCAACTAGGACGCAACTAGGGCACAACTAGGGCGCACGTAGGGCACAAGTAGGGCACAACTTATGCGCAACTAGGACGCAACTAGGGCGCAAGTAGGTCACAAGTAGGCATAAGTGGGGCGCAACTAGGGCACAACAATGACGCGACTAGGACGCAAGTAAGGTGCAAGTAGGACGCAAGTAGGGCATGACTAGGATGCAACTAGGGCACAACTAGGGTGCAAGTAGAGCACAAGTAGGGCAGAAGTAGGTCGTAACTAGGGTACAACAAGGGTGCAACAAGGGTGCAACAAGGGTGCAACTAGGGCACAAGGAAGGCACAAGTAGGGCACAACTAGGACACAACTAGGTCAAAACTAAGGTGTAACTAAGGTCCAACTAGGGCGTAGCTAGTGCCTAACTGAGGCACAACTAGGGCGCAAGTCGGGCGTAACTAGAGCATAAGTATGACGCGACTAGGACGCAACTAGGGCGCAAATAGGGCATTAGGACACAACTAGGGTACAACTAGGGCGTGGCTAGTATCCAACAGAGGCACAACTAGGGCGCAACTTGGACTTAAGTATGGCGCAACTAGGGTGCATTTAAGGCCCAACTAGGACGCTACTAGGGCACAACTAGAACGCAACTAGGGCGCACTACGGTACAGGTATGGTGCAAGTAGGGTACAATTATGGTGCAACTAGGGTACAACCAGGGTCATTTATGACCAATTACCTGTGAATTGTATACTCATTTTACAGTGTACATGCTCTGTGGACATCCTATGAACATTCATAGAAGTTTCCCTTTAACAATTGTCTATTACCTAGAAACAACTATGTTTTGAATATCTTGTTTGATGTAATAAAAACAGACGGTGGAAGATTAAATGACCTAATATGTACTTACTTTCCTACCTTGTCATTTTTGTTCAACCTTTACTTAGTGATCACTGTCCAGTTGTCTTTGCACACCATGAATCGAGTTGTCTGTGCCGCGAGGGTCTTTTTCGATCGATGTCATATACCAAATATACACTAGTGTATTCTCGTGAGAGAGTTTTCCGGAAGTCGCGATACGTACACTAGTGTACATTTCGCGACTTCCACCACATACACTCACTCATACTCTCACCATATACAATCCGGGAGGGGGCGGTGGACCAAGCGATGTCGACGGATCAGTCCCCCCCCCCCAATACGGGAAAGTGTATGAGGCCAGTGTATGAGGCGGTGTATGTGGGGGGGTACAAAAAAAATACACTAATGAACTCTTGTGAGAGAGTCTCACAGAAGTGGCGAGACGTACACTAGTGTACGTCTCGCGACTTCTACCACATACACTCACTCATACACTCACCATATACAATCCGGGGGGGGGGGGTAATGGACCGAGCGATGTCGACGGATCAGTCCCCCCTCCCAAATACGGGATAGTGTATGAGGCGAGTGTATGAGGCGGTGTATGTGGGGGG
>SZWC01010504.1:55717-69406 GCA_023375785.1 Penium margaritaceum | reverse complement strand
AACCCGGGGGGGGGGGGTAATGGACCGAGCGATGTCGACGGATCAGTCCCCCCTCCCAAATACGGGATAGTGTATGAGGCGAGTGTATGAGGCGGTGTATGTGGGGAGGTACGAAAAACGTACACTAATGAACTCTTGTGAGAGAGTTTCCAAGAAGTGGCGAGACATACACTAGTGTACGTCTCGCGACTTCCATCACATACACTCCCTTATACACTCGCCATATGCAATCCGGACGGGGGGGGAGACTAATCCGTCGATGAACTCTTGTGAGAGAGTTTCCCGGAATTCGCAAGATGTATACTAATGTACGTCTCATGACTTCCACCACATACACTCACTCATACACGCACCATATACAATTCGGGGGGGGGGGGGGGTTGGACCGAGCGATGTCGACGGATCAGTCCCCCCCCCCAATACGGGAAAGTGTATGAGCCGGTGTATGTGGGGGGGTACGAAAAAAATACACTAATGAACTCTTGTGAGAGAGTTTCTCAGAAGTCGTGAGACGTACACTAGTGTACGTCTCGCGACTTCCACCACATACAGTACACTGACCATATACAATCCAGGGGGGATGGACCGAGCGATGTCAATGGATCAGTCTCCCCCCCCAATACGGGAAAGTGTATGAGACGAGTGTATGAGGCGGTCTATGTGGGGGGTACGAAAAAAATACACTAATGAACCCTTGTGAGAGAGTTACCCGGAATTCACGAGACGTACACTAGTGTACGTCTCACGACTTCCACCACATACACTCACCATTACACCCACCATATACAATCTGGGAGGGGGATGGACCGAGCAATGTTGATGGATCAGTCTCCCCCTCCCTCCCGATACGGGAAAGTGTATGAGGCGAGTGTATGAGGTGGTGTATGTGGGAGGGGGTACGAAAAAATACACTAATGAACTCTTGTGAGAGAGTTTCCTGGAAGTCACGAGACGTACACTAGCGTACGTCTCGCGACTTCCAGCACATACACTCCCTCATACACTCGCCATATGCAATCCGGGGAGGGGGGGGAGAGACTGATCCGTCAATGAACTCTTGTGAAAGCGTTTCCCGGAAGTTGTGAGACGTACACTAGTGTACGTCTCGCGACTTCCACCACATACACTCACTCATACACTCACCATATACAATCCGGGGAGGGAGGGGGGGAATGGACCGAGCAATGTCGATGGATCAGTCTCCCCCCCCCCCCAATACGGGAAAGTGTATGAGGCGAGTGTATGAGGGAGTGTATGTGCTGGAAGTCGCGAGACGTACACTAGTGTACGTCTCACGACTTCCACCACATACACTCACTTATACACTCACCATATACAATCCCGGGGGGGGGGGGGGGGGGGGGGGGGGGGACCGAGCGATGTCGATGGATTAGTCTCCCCCTCCCAATACGGGAAAGTGTATGAGACGAGTACATGAGGCGGTGTATGTGGGGGCCTACAAAAAGAATACACCAATGAACTCTTGTGAGAGAGTTTCCCGGAAGACCCAAGACATACACTAGTGTACGTCTCGTGACTTCCGCCACATACACTCCCTCATACACTCGTCATTTGCAATCCGGGGGGGGAGGGGGGAGGGGGGATGGACCGAGCGATGTCGATGGATCCGTCTCCCCCCTCCCCCAATACGGGAAAGTGTATGAGATGAGTGTATGAGGCGGTGTATGTGGGGGGGGGGTACAAAAAAAATACACTAATGAACTCTTGTGAGAGAGTTTCCCGGAAGTCGCGAGACGTACACTAGTGTACGTCTCGCNCCGCCACATACACTCCCTCATACACTCGTCATTTGCAATCCGGGGGGGGAGGGGGGAGGGGGGATGGACCGAGCGATGTCGATGGATCCGTCTCCCCCCTCCCCCAATACGGGAAAGTGTATGAGATGAGTGTATGAGGCGGTGTATGTGGGGGGGGGGTACAAAAAAAATACACTAATGAACTCTTGTGAGAGAGTTTTCCGGAAGTCGCGCGACGTACACTAGTGTATGTCTCACGAATTCCACCACATGCACTCCCTCATACACTTGCCATGCGTAATCCGGGGAGAGGGGGAGGGGGGGCTCATCCGATCGAGAAGATATCAGAAACATAAATGTGCCAGTATGTGTGAAATGGACAGGGTTGCAGATGCAGTTGTTACATCTGCAACCTACTCCGCGTACATAGATGTACGCGGAGTAGGTGTGTTTATAAATTCTTAGCGGACCTAAAATGGTATTATACGCCAAAAAACTGTTAGAACCCTCGTAACCTTCTAGGAAACTACCTTCTGACGTAGGTACCTATACACCCATCTAACAGTGTACAAAAAGATCCTCATTAACCATACCTCACTAGGGTACAAGTAGGGCACAAGGCAGGTGAAAGTAGGGCGTAACTAGGGCATAACTAGGGCGTAAAAAGGATGCAAGTAGGATGCAAGTAGGGTGTAAATAGGGAGCAACTAGGGCGTAACTAGGGTGCAACTAGGGCGCAACTACGACTCAACTACGGCGCAACTGGGGCACAACAAGGGCACAACTAGGGCATAATTAGGGCGCAATTAGGGCGCAACTATGGCGTAACTAGGACGTAACTAGGGCGCAACTAGGGCGCAAATAGGACGCACCTAGGGCGCAACTAGGGGCTAGCTAGTGCCAAACTGAGACACAACTAAGGTACAACAAGGACGCATTTAGGGCGCAAGATGGGTGCAACTAGGACACAAGTAGGGCGTAAGTAGGACGCATCTAGGGGGCAACTAGGGCGTAACTAGGGCAGAACTAATGCATAACTAGTGTCCATTTAAGGCACAACTAGGGTGTAACTGGGGTGTAACTAGCGCGCAACTAGGGTGCAAGTAGGGCGTAACTAGGACGCAAGTAGGGCTCAACCAGGGTGTGACTAGGATGCAACTAAGCGCAACTAGGGCGTAGCTTTTTTCTAACTAAGGCGCAACTAGGGCGCAACCAGGGCGCAAGTAGGGCGTAACTATGGCGCACGTAGGGCGCAAGTAGTGCACAACTAGGGTAAAACTAGGACGCAACTAGGGCCCATATAAGGCACAAGTAGGGTGCAAGTAGGGTGCAACTAAGGCACAACTATGGTGCAACTAGGGTGCAAGAAGGACTCAAGTAGGGTGCAACTAGGGTGCAACTAGGGCGCAACTAGGGTGCAAATAGGTCGCAAGGAGGGCGCAAGTAGGGTGCAACTAGGGCGTAACTAGGACACAACTATGGAAAACGAATGGCCAAATTACGTTGCAACTAGGGCACAACTAGGCCGCAACTAAGGTGCAACTTGGACGTAGCTAGTGCCCAACTAAGGCGCAACAACGGTGCAACTAGGACACAAGTCGTGCAGAACTAGGGCGCAAGCACGACGCAACTATGACGCAAGTAGGGCGCAAGTAGGGTGCAACTAGGGCCCAAGTAGGGCCCAACTAGGGAGCAAGTAGGGCATAACTAGGACGGGCACAAGTAGGGTGCAAGGAGGGCGCAACTAGGGCGCAACTAGGGTCCAACTTTGGCACACGTAGGGCACAAGTAGGACGCAAGTTGGGTGCAACTAGGAAGCAACTAGGGTGTAACTAGGAAGCTACTACGGCGTAGCTAGTGTCCAATTGAGGCGCAACTACGGCGCAGCTAGGGCGCCACTAGGGCACAACTAGGGTGCAAGTAGGGCGCAAGGAGGACATAAGGAGGGCGCAATTAGGGCGCAACTTGGGTTCACCTTGGGTGCAACTAGGGTGTAGCTAGTGTCCAACTTAGGTACAACTAGGGCGCAACTAAGGCACAACTAGGACGTAACTAGGGCGCAAGTAGGGCGCAAGTAGGGCACAACTAGGGTGTAGTTAGTGACCAACTGAGGCGTAACAAGGGCTCAACTAGGACACAACTAGGGCACAAGTAGAGTGCAAGTAGGGCACAAGTAGGGCCCAAGTAGGGTATAGATAGGGCACAACTAGGGTGCAAGTAGGACGTAACTAGGGCATAAATAAGGCCCAACTAGGTCCCAACTAGGGCGCAACAAGGGCGTAAATAGGGTGCAACTAGGGCGCGATTACGGTGCAACTACGACGCAACTACAACGCAACTTGGGTGCAAGTAGGGCACAACTAGGACGCAATTAGGGTGCGACTACAACGCAAGTAGGGCGCAACTAAGGGACAACTAAGGTGCAACTAGGGCGCAACCAGGACACGACTAGGGCGCAAGTAGGGCGCAAGTAGGGCGCAAAGAGGATGCAAGTAGGGGGCAAGTAAGGCGCAACTAGCACGCAACTTGGGCGCAACTTGTTGTAGCTAGTGTTGAATTGAGGCGTAACTAGGGCACAATCAGAGCACAACTAGGGTACAAGTACGACACAACTAGGGCTTAAGTATAGCCCAAGTTGGGCACAACTAGGGCGTAGCTAGTGCCTAACTGAGGTGCAACTAGGATGTACCTAGGGCGCAGCTAGGGCGCAACCAGGGCACAACTAGGGTGCAACTAGGGCGCAAGTAGGGTGCAAGAAGGGCACAAATAAGGTGAATCTAGGATGCAACAAGGACACAACTAGGGTGTAGCTAGTATCCAACAGAGGCACAACTAGGGTGCAACTAGTGTGCAACTAGGGCGTAACTAAGGCGCAACTAGGGCGTAAGTAGGGCGCAACTAGGGTGCAAGCAGGGCACAAGTAAGGCGTAAGTAGGGCATAACTAGGGCACAACTGGGGCGCAATCAGGGTGTAAGTAGGGTGTAAGTAGGGCGCAAGTACAGTCTAGTAGGGTACAACGAGGGCGCAACTAGGACACAAGTAGAGCACAAGTAGGACGAAACTAGGGGTGCACATAGGACACAACCAGGGTGCAACTGAGGCGCAACTACGGCGCAAATAGGGTACAAGTAGGGTGCTAGTAGGGTACAAGTTGGGCGTAACTAGGGCGTAACTAAGACGCAAGTAGGGCACAAGAAGGATGCGAGTAGGGCACAACAAAGAGGTAACTAGGTTGAAACTAGAGCACAAGTATGGCGCAAGTAGAGTACAAGTAGGGTGCAGCTAGGGAGCAATCAGGGCGTAACTAGGGCGCAAGTAAGGTGTAGCTAGGGCGCAACAAAGAAGCAACTAGGGCACAACTAAGGCGCAACTAGGGTGCACCTAGGGTGCAACAAGGGCATAGCTAGTGCCCAATTGACGCGCAACTAGGGCGCAACTAGGATGCAAGTAGGGCACAACAAGGGGAAAACTAGGGCGTAACTAGGGCATAGTTAGTGCCCAACTAACACGCAACTAGGGTGCAACTAGGGCGCAAGGAGGGAACAACTAGGGCGCAAGTAGTGTACAACTAGGGCACAACTAGGGCGCTACTAGGGCGCAACTAGGGCCCAAGTAGGGTGTAAGTAGGACACAACTAGGATGCAACTAGAGCGCATCTAGGGCGCAAGTAGGGCGTAAGTAGGGTACAAGTAGGGCACAACTAGGGCGTAGCCAGGTTGCAACTACGACGTAAGTAGGGTGCAAGTAGGGCGCAACTAGGGCGTAACTAGGGCACAACTAGGGCACAAGAATGGCGAAAGTAGGGGGTAACTATGGCAGAACTAGGGCGCAACTAGGACGCAGCTAGGGTGTATCTAGTGCCCAACTACATTGCAACTAGGGCGCAACTAGGGCCCAAGTAGGACACAACTGGGGCGCAAGTAGGGCACAACTAGGATGCAAGTAGGGCACAAATAAGGAGCAACTAGGGCACAAATATGGCACAACTATGGCATAAGAAGGGCGTAGCTAGTGCCCAACTGAAACGCAACTAGGACACAACAAGGGCGCAAGTAAGGCGCAAGTAGGATGCAAGTAGGGCACAACTAGGATGCAAGTAGGACGCAACTAAGGCGTAAATAGGGCGCAACTATGGCTTATGTAGGTCGCAAGTAGGGCACAAGTACGGTGCAACTACAGCATAACTAGGACGCAACTAGGGCACTTTTAGGGTGTATGTAGGACGCAAGAAGGGCATAACTAGGGTGCAACTAGATTGCAAGTAGGGCGCAAGTAGGGCGCAAGTAAGGTGCAACTAGGGCACAACTAGGTTGCAATTGGGGTGCAAGTAGGACGCAAGTAGGGCACAAGTAGGGCGCAACTAGGGTGCAAGTTGGGTGCAACTGGGACATAACTAGGGCGCAACTAGGGTCCAACAGTTGTGTAGCTAGTGTCCAACTGAGGCGCAACTAGGGTGCCACTGAGGCGCAAGTCGGGCACAACGAGGGTGCAAGTATGATGCAACTAGGGTACAAGTAGGGCACGACAAGGGCGCAACTAGGGCGTAGCTAGTGTCCAACTGAGGTGCAAATAAGGCACAACTAGGGTGCAAGTAGGGCACAACTAGGGCATAAGTAGTCCCAACTAGGGCACAACTAGGGCACAACTTGGGCGCAAATAGAGTGCAACTAGGGTGTAAGTAGGGTGCAAGTAGGGTGCAGTTATGGTGTAGCTAGGGTGCAACTAGGGCGCAAGTAGGGTGTAAGGAGGTTGTATGTAGGGCGCAACAAGGGTGTAACTAGGGTGCAACAAGGACCTAAGTAGGATGCAAGTAGGGCGCAAGTAGGGCGCAGCAAGGGCATAAATAGGGTGAAACTAGTGCACAACTAGGGCATAACTAGGGCGCAACTAGGGCAGAACTAGGGCGCAACTAGGGCGCAACTAGGGCGCAACTAGAGCACAACTAGGCCACACCTAGGGCGCAACTAGAGGGTAGTTGGTGCCCAATTGAGACGTAACTAGGGTACAACAAGGATGCAACTAGGTCGCAAGTAGGACGCAACTACGACGCGAGTAGGGCGCAAGTAGGACGCAACTAGGGCACAACTAGGGTGCAACTAGGAGCTAGCTAGTGCCCCTTTGAGATACAACTAGGCCACAACAGGGATGCAACTAGGGCACAACTAGGACGCAACTAGGGCGCAAGTAGGCGCAACTAGGGCGCAAATAGGGCGCAAGCAAGGCTTAACCAGGGCATAACTAGGGTGCAACTAGGGTGCAACTAGGGCGTAGCTAGTGCCCAACTGAGCCGAAACTAGGACGCAACTAGGGCACAAGTAGGGCGCAACTAGGGTGCACGTAGGGCACATCTAGGGCGCAACTAGGACGCAACTAAGGCCCAAGTAGTGTGTAAGTAGGAAACAACTAGGGTGCAACTAGAGCGCAACTAGGGCGCAAGTAGGGCGCAATTGGGACGCAACTAGGGCACAACTAGAGTACAACTAGGGTGCAAGTAGGACGCAAGTAAGGCACAACTAGAGCGCAACTAGGGTGCAAGTAGGATGCAAGGAGGGCACAAGTAGGGTGCAACTAGGGCATAACTAGGGAACAACTAGGGTGAAAAAAGGGCCAAGGTAGGGTGCAACTAGGGCACAACTAGGGCGCAATCAGGAAGCAACTAGGGTGCAACTAGGGTGTAGCTAGTACCCATATGAGGCGCAACTATGGCGCAACTAGGACGCAAGTCGGGCGCAACTAGGGCGCAAGTAGGGCGCTGACTAAGGTGCAAGTAGGTTGTAAGTAGGGCGTAACTAGGGTGTAACAAGGGTACAACTAGGGTGCAACTAGGGTGTAGCTAGTGCCAAACTGAGGCGGAAACAGGGCACAACTAGGGTGTAAGTAGGGCGCAAGAAGGACGCAAGTAGGGATCAACTAGGGCGTAACTAGGACGCAACTAGGTTGCAACTAGGGCGCAAGTATCGTGCAAGTAGGTCGCAACTAGGGCGCATGTATGGTGCAAGTAGGACGCAACTAGGGCGCAACTAGGACCTAACTAGGGCACAAGTAGGGCACGAGTGGGGCGCAAGTAGGACGCAACTAGGACACAACTAGGGTGCAACTAGGATGCATGTTGGGCGTAAGTAGGGCGCAACTAGGGTGCAACTAGGACGCAACTAGGGCGCAACTAGGGCGCAACTAGGGCGCAACTAGGGCACAACAAGGGCGCAACAAGGGTGCAAGCAGGGCGCAAGTAGGGCGTAACTAGGGCGTAACTATGGAGAAACTAGGATGCAACTAGGGCATGACTAAGATGTAAGTAGGATGTAACAAGGGTGTCTCTATTGTCGAACTGAGGCATAAGTAGGGTACAACAAGGGCGCAAGTGGGGCTCAACTAGGGTGCAAGTAGGGTGAAACTAGGGCACAAGTAGGGCGCAACTACGACACAGCGAGGACATAGCTAGTGCCCAACTGAGGCACAGCTAGGGTGCAACTACGGCAAAACTAAGGTTGCAACTAGGGCGCAAGTAGGGCCCAACTAGGGCGCAACTAGGGCATAACTAGGTCGCGCAAAAGTAGGGTGCAAGTTGACGGTTTGCTTTTAAAACACCTTTATTTGAGTATGAGATTTCTGCTTCCAAATTGTGTTGTTTGTCACGAAGCGGCAAGAAGCTCCTTGTAGTATCGGTACTACTATTTGACTTTCATACCCTCTTGAATGCCCTCGTGGCATTGTCCTTGGTTGGTGTTCCTTGTTTCCCTCATCAGAATTTGCAATCCAAGGAGCCCTCGTGTGCGGATAACATGTGACAGGTTATATACAATCATTCGTAGCAATCAGGCCAAATGTGAACATGGCCAAATGTTCTTCTGTGGGGAGGATTTGGGATGAAACAGATTTTCGTAGCCATGTCTTGAAAATTGACAAAGAAATTCGTTGAGAAATCTTGACCTGTATATGTGTGTATAAATCATAAGAGGATTTATCCACTGATTCTTGTAGCTTGATGGTTGTACCCTTTGTACTATTGCTGGTCGGTCTTCCTCGTGCTCCTTGTCAAATATTGCCATCTTCTTATTCCTTTTCTTTAGGGTCGTGAGCTGATCGGATGCAAGATTGGTCAGTGCAAAAAAAATGTATCGAGTAATACCTTCACTATCTACCCTTATTATGAATTGTTTTCCATTTCCTCGTATTTCTTCCATAGCCTCTCCCTTCATGCCTTGTGTTTGACACTTACAAGAATCCCCTGCACTGGTTCTCAGTTTTTTGTAAGTCAAGCACAAATGTTGTTCCTCATAATTGACAGTGTCAATCTGCATCAAAGGGGGGTGTATCACGGTAAATGGGATGCAACCCTCTGGGAGTGTTTGAGCCCTTAGGACCCAAGTGCACTTCGTAGTCATGCGGGTCGGTCACGCTTGCATGATTTTTTCAGACATTGTGAAGTCAATCAAAGAGATCTGAAACATCAATAGGTTTTCTGTACTTCTGTCATTTGTTTAGAGATTGGTTGAAGCTTTAAGAAACAACTAGAACGGAATACTAGTGGTCGGGGCAGTTGGCCGATATGCCGTTGACTTCATGGCCTTTATACTTAGAAGTTGCCACGCGATAGGCCATGAACAAAAATAACATAACAGAAAAGCCCACTTGTAGTGTTCATGGACTTTACATCAAGCGTATAGATGCAGTTTTACGATAAATCATCCGGTGCTCTTGGTGTAGCAAAGTTATAACACCTCCTTAATCAGAAAATGAGTTGAGGCGAAAGCCAGAGGCTTTTGACTTCCCATGGGTTTTGGACTATTTGTTCACAAAGTTACACGTGAATGCTAACCTTGGTATCTGAGTCAGTGTTTGAATCTCACATGAGACAGCTAGGATCAAGTCCATATTTCCCCCACTTCATGGATTTCCCTCTAGGCGAGGAGGATTGTAGCGAAGCAGTCAGTGAGAATCTCACTGAAACTGCAACTCCTAGAGGTATAATCACCTTCCTCCGTTATGAGATACCATTTTCTGGCTTCCTCCATGGGTGTAGCATGGGTGGAACTATAAGAGGCTCACAGTAGAAGACAACATTGCAGTTTAGAGTTTGAACAAAGGAACACATGTGATGTGGATTTAGTTGTTAGTGTACTTAAAATGTCAAGTGTAAAATCAGTCAAGAGCATACATACAGTTGTTGCAAGACAAACATGGCATGGTCAAGGTCTAAGGTGCTCAGGAGGCCCAACCAGTGTGAAGTACCAATGTCTTAGGATGATTCAAGAAAACTCGTTAAGAATTCTAATGGGTAGGAAGAGTTAAAATGGGTTCTTCATGAGAAGGTAGCAAAGCAGTTGCGAGTTAAAAGAGAAGACACATATTTTATAAGTCATTGTACTCTAATGATATGTATGGAAACAACTACGTGCATACATATAACTGTCAAAACACCGATATCATAAGGTTAGGATCTTAGACACACGACAAGAATGACGCGTGTGAAGTTGTGATGTCAAGAGCAAATTCCTTACTAAGATCTTGAGTAATTTGTGATTATGTAAGATGCATCTTTATGGTTATCAAACATCGATGTAGTTGGTGATACTTTTCACAACCATTCTTGGAGGTGGTCAAAGTGGTCAGAAACATCTAGGAAGGAACACCGGTGGTCATGACATTGGCCAGATTACCCTTTATTGTTGGTAATAATGTTTTGAATCTGAATCGTAGTGTGTTATACATTTTGTGATAGAAGTAACCACGAGCAGAGTCTAAGGACGTGTATGCATATGGGAGAACATGATTTCCTTCCTTGTAGTCCTGGCGTGTTACGTAGCAATATCCAATACCACCTAATATAGCTTTTTCCAGCTGTCAAAATCTTGTAGGTTGTAAAAGAGGTCCCAAAGATTGTGCGCTTCTTGATATCCTTGCCTCTTGACAAGGTCTTTGGTCACATTTCTATGTCAAATCTGTCATCACTTTCATTTCATTCTCATTGGATAGGTGGTGGGGGGATACCTCTGGTGTGAGAAGGTTCTTGTCGTGGTCGCGATAGAATTCAAGGTGGCTGGCATGGAAAGCTGAATGGATCAAGATGTTACGAGGCAGATGACTTGTGGCCACGGCATGTATTTATATTTCTACAATCACACAAAGGCTAAGCCACCTGGGCTTTGGCTTCAAAAAGTCCCGTGTTGCACCCTTATGCTTGCGCTTGTCAGCATGATGCAATCACCGGCTTGAAACAAGGAGTTTGTACGATGACTATCATCTGTCTATTTCACCAACTCGTTGATCTTTATGAGCTTCTGACTTATATCATCATAAATACTATATAAATGTCAATGCAATAAATTTTAAGACACGTGGAAAATTTCTTGAGATCTGTGTGGTCCAATTGAGATAGTTGGGTGTTTTTCCATAACTTCAACATATATGGCCAAAGGTGGGGAAATCACGCACTGACTTTCCAGTGCACTCCATTGGTGTCCTTTAACATCATGCACTTTACAATGAGTGCACTCGAACAGTGTGATCTCATATTTTTTGTCTATCTTTTCTAATGTCTTTGTCCCTCTCAGAAATTGAAATATCCTTCTCTATTTCACTATAACCCTCTCTCTAACTCTGCCTCTTCATCCCTCATACCTCTATTCCTCTCAATATGTGTATCCCCCTCTGCTTATTTCTCTCCTTCTCATTGTCCATTCCTCCCTTTCCCTACCTTTCCCTTGCTCTCTCTCTCTCTCTCTCTCTCTCTCTCTTTCTCTCTCTCTCTCTCTCTCTCTCTCTCTCTCTCTCTCTCTCTCTCTCTCTCTCTCTCTCTCTCTCTCTCTCTCTCTCTCTCTCTCTCTCTCTCTCTCTCTCTCTCTCTCTCTCTCCACCTCCTTTTGTCCCTTGATCTCTCCTTTTTGTTTCTCCTTGTCCTCAAGTATTATTTTCTAGATTGTTGAAATCACTCTTTTCTTTTTTACACATAAGTCTTTCAATGAGTGTTTTGGTGTGTGCTTTGTGACACAAAAAGAATGTATTCATTAGCAATTGTGATATATTTGTATAAATACCAATTTGTCATTAAACGTATAACATTCTCTCAAAGTTTGATTTCCGAGACATTGATAGCCCTCGCCCAGGGAGACTTACCGCCACTTAAGGTCCGTGTTATCGATTGGTCAACAGGTAGTTGTCTCACGTCGAACAGTGACGGCCGTCAATTTTTTGCGAGTAGCATGCAGGATATCCTATTGTCTCGCTGACCCAATTGCTGTCGGAAGACCGAGCAGAGACTCGTCACCTTTCTAAGAACCCCCAGGTGCGAGGAAGAGTGTACGTGGGTCAGTGTACTTGCTTTTGGTGAGGAAGTGCACTTATCACACACTCAGTGAGTGATAATGTGTACATCACATTCAAAATGGTTTGTGATTTCTTATGTTTTATGTGATTGCGGTTTGTGATCCTTACACATTTGAAGATCACTCAATACTTGTTGAGAAGAATCATATTGTCCAGTCGGCACCCATTACAGAGTAGTAAAGCAAGAAAAATCAGGTGAAGGTACCATTCGGCTAATGGTCATGCATCTTCTACTTGTGATTCATTAGCAAGTTTAGCTAAAGCAGTTTTAACCGCTTACAAATTTTATGGTGTTCAAACAACATCCTCGGCGGTTTGGATCTAGGATCTCGTTGGTTTTGTTACATTTGATATTCTACTATTAGAAAAATAGACCTTTTAAGTTTCACAATTTTCAATTATCATAAATCATGAAAAAATCCTCTATGCATCTTCACGTTCTTTATGTGTTGATCAAAGTCAATCGAAAATTTTGAGATTGCTTTGGACTTTGTGAATGTTAAGATTCGCCACACATCCATATAGACATTTATGGTTAATCACCCCTTAAAAATTCACCCTTCATTCAGTGTACATGTCCAAAGTAGTCACTTGGAAGTTTCATGGTACCTTCGTGGACGTTACGTCACAATTTCATTTTACCAGTTGTCCATAGACAGAATAGTGTATAATTATTCTTCAACATGGGAAAGAACGTGGAAGGATCTCAGTGACATTTTTACTACCTAATAAAATCCATGGTTTAGCGATTCACAACTCTATCTACATTTCCCGTTAAAGCACCTATATGTGTACATACACATAAACTGTACTACATCTGTAAATACGTAATAGACGTATTTGTGGACTTGGAAGCTCGTCAGACCATTAGACATTTACGAGGTTCGATGTTCCCTACTCGGGCTCCCGCTGGGCCCTGGTCGAGTGGGGCTCGGTACTGTGCTGACTCGGCAAGTTGCTTCGCTGTTTTTTTTTTGTGGTTTTTTCCTTGTCCATCGACGACTAGCGACAAACGTCGTGGTCGGCGGTCCTCACAAGCCGTCGATGCGGAAGTTCGGTCGAGCCTCTGCATCGATTGTAATTTTTACTTCAAGAACTTTAAGATGTCAAAGTTGTAGACATCTTCAACATAGATGTCGACGTCGTCGGCATCTATGTTTAAGATGTCGGCGACGTCGGTGATCGTCGATTCTTATGGATCGACGTTTCACGCATGTTTCTGGACATCTTCTTAAATACACTTAGTGTATTTTTCACTTGTCCGTCAGATACACTTACCATATACACTCCCCCAATACACTTAACCCTTTTGGGGGGGGATCTCCAACTCCCATGTTGTCCCCCCCCCCCAAAGGGTAAAGTGTATTGGGGGAGTGTCTATGGTAAGTGTAATTGATGGACATGTAAAAAATACACTAAGTCTATTGTACACTTAGTGTATTCAAGTATCAGTTGTCCAATACACTCCCCAGCTACACAACCCCAATACACTCGTCACTTCTGGGGGGGGGGAGATGGGGTCCCGACTATGTGGCTACCAATGTGTAATATGGCTGCGACACATATTTATGTCATCGAGTAGTCGACGGTCGTCGATCGTCGATC
>SZWC01010504.1:45240-55295 GCA_023375785.1 Penium margaritaceum | reverse complement strand
CCCCCCCCCCCCAAAGGGTAAAGTGTATTGGGGGAGTGTCTATGGTAAGTGTATCTGATGGACACGTAAAAAATACACTAAGTGTATTGTACACTTAGTGTATTTAAGTATCGGTTGTCCAATACACTCCCAAGCTACACAACCCCAATACACTCGCCACTTCGGGGGGGAGGGGGGGGGAGATGGGGTCCCGACTATGTAGCTACCAATGTGTAACATGGCTGCGACACATATTCATGTCATTGAGTAGTCGACGGTCGTCGATCGTTGATCGTTATCTTTGTAAAGGGAACCGTGTCGTAAGTCGTCGATCGTTGATCGTCATTGATCGACGGTCGACAAGTGTTTTCAGATGTATACTCGAAATACACTTAGTGTATTTTTCACTTGTCCATCAGATGCACTTACCATATACACTCCCCCAATACACTTTACCCTTTTGGGGGGGGAGGATCTCCAACTCCTATGTTGTCCCCCCCCCCCAAGGGTAAAGTGTATTGGGGGAGTGTCTATGGTAAGTGTATCTGATGGACACGTACAAAATACACTAAGTGTATTGTACACTTAGTGTATTTAAGTATCGGTTGTCCAATACACTCCCAAGCTACACAACCCCAATACACTCGCCACTTCGGGGGGGGGAGGGGGGGGTGTCACCGACGATGGATTCTGCAGCAATGGCAAATATATGCTTGTTTCGAAGGTTGTTTTCTTTTGTATTCGGCAATACAGAAAGTAAATACCCAATTTACAGAGATAACCTATCAGAAAGTATGAAGACATAAATACGTCTACTTTACATCAACACTGGAATGTCATATTACCCTAGTGATTCTTAAAATCGTAGTTCTGAAAATTATGAATTATGTGTTCCTTAATTTCGAACACATTTTTTACTTTTGAATTATTCATGTGTTCCTAATTGTACGAATTCGGGTGTTCCCTGTTCCTTAAATTCGACGAATTGCCCTCCCAATTATTTTTGTGTTCCATTATTTCGACGACCTGCCTTTCGACTTCTGTTGCACGGATGCCAAATTCCTCGCTGACACCGTCGCACCGCTGACACTACATGGACTGCTGACTGGGCACTTGTTACGGACATCACAAACACAACTAACGCGGGACAACACTTGCCATTCTCCAGTTTGAAGATTCAAATTGCGGAAGGAGAAGTCGCTCGCACGGAAGAACACGCGACCACACAGACAAAAAAAAGGAAAGAAACGAAATCACTGCAAGTTCACTAGGCGTGAGACTCTTGAACCCGGGTCAAAATTTGGGAAATATCGACCCTCACACTTTAAATTCGTACAAATGCCAGTGGAATTATTTAAGTGTTCCTCTGAATTCATTGAACGAAAAAACGGTAACATTTCAACCATGACCAAAAACATTAAATTCGAATTTAAAGATCACTGTGGTACATTTTTTCCTATCTAACTAATTGAATTAGTTTTAACAAGGCATAAGTTTCAGATACATAACTTTCCAAGTGAATGGAATATGAATACCCTTCTAGGCAACTTCATAGAAATTTCCCTATAGTCCATACCTAGTACACTAGATGTGCAGTGCCCTCGATTAACCATACCTCCATATAGAAAACCGTGTGAGTAAGGCATTAGAACGGGAACCTCAACCTATAGGCACGTAGGGTTCTTAACATAGCAACATCTACGTCTGCTCAGTCTTGTTTGCAATCTGTAATTGCAAACGCCTAAGGTTTGCCGTTCAAAGTGAGGCATCCAACCGAGCGGAATATTCATGTATGAATGCATCGGTCGTACACTCAGTGTGTGATAAGTGCACTTTTGTACTCAATTCGAGTGCACTCGTCACATGCACTACCCCCGTAACCTAGGAGTCCCTCCAGACTGTCGTGCAAGAACTGACGCGATGAAACAGGACTGTGAAAGAAGGCTAGCAAATAGATAGATGTTGATCTGCAAGTAGTCGACTGTCAAGTATGACGTGGATAGCTGGTCGCATCAAAGATTGAATGTCGATTCTACAAAGTACCTTGCAAGCCGACGATCCAGATAGCGGTAGCGAGAAAGGATGTTGGTAGCATATGACTGACCTTCAATACAGATGAACCGTGACAAGCGTAATGAGTACATTATTACATCCTTCACATAAATCAAGCAATATATGCCTATATGAACCGAATGAAAACATTCAATGTGAATGAAGTTACTACCTTTAATTTGAAAGAAATCATCTGTGGGCTATAAATATTATTATCACATAATGATTGGCTAAAAACATACCTATTAAACACAATGTTAATAATAGACATGGAGATAGTTTTGTTTCCATAATAGGTTAAAACCACCGAGTGCGCTCGTAGTGTACTTTGGTACGGTGTTGGAGCGCACTTCCCACATACACTGGCCCCACGCACTGAGGACCCTCCTAGGAAGGGAATTTTTTTATTAATGATAACAAAGTAAGGTATGCTTGGACATACGAGATGAATAAGCACACTGAGTATTCTCTTAGTGTACTTCCGTATAGTGACTGAGTACTCTAGTCACGTACACAAACCCCATGCACAGAGGTCCCTCCTAAGAAGATAAGTTTCTAGCCACATAGGACAAAAGTACACTCCCAAAAAGCACAATGGAAGGAGTGTAGGGGCGGGTGCAAAGAACTCCCCTTGGTGAAAGCACACTCGCGACACACACAGTGTACAAAATGGCCTCGATCAACCATACCTCGACTTCAAATGACACTTTCCTGGTCTTTTCATTTGCCGTGGACTTGTATGAGCTTGGTGGTTGGTAGTTTGACGGCCTATCTAGTGACATGTTGCTTGCACCATACCTATGGAGGTTGCACTGTTCCACTCAATTACACCATCAGTCCGAAGTCGAACATTGTTAATACCTGGATCTTACTACCATACTAGGTTTTAAGTTCATGCCAAACCCAACTTGTAAACCTCCCATCTTGTTGTTGGTATTTGAGTAAAAGACATTGTGTAGTCCGACGAGGAATAGCTGCATGTTTCTATTTGCGACGGAAAGGGTGGTCATTGGTTGGAAGTGTGTCATCTTGGAGACGCGGTGAAATACCAAAAATAAAGTATCAAACCTCTCCTGAGTAGTTAGGAAAATGCATTACAAAGTCCATGGAGATTTCCAACAATGGTTCGGTCGAGACCAGTAGAGGTTGAAGAAAATCTAGAGGTTTGAATTGTCTCCATTTGTGGCACTGACATACGTCACATCGTTTCCTCTTTTGACACATTAATTTTTTTCACTATAAGTACTTATTGGGTTTCTCTAGTGTCTTTTCTTCGCTGAATTTTGGACCGGTGTCGTGGCACTCCTCCACCAGCATTCTTCCTATGTCCTTTCCTCGGGATGAAATGGCTTGATGAGTAAATCACCATAACATAGAGCAACAAAGTCAACTCATACCTTATTATAACCGTCGAATCACTCGTAGCCACATGCAAAGAGTCGCTCAATGTACAAATCTTCTTATATTTGTGGAGTGTTGATCTTGGCCATCCAGTTGGGCCGTCAAATGACGGCATCCATTGGATCTGTTTTTTTATGTTGGTAATGAAAGCCACACTTTAAATTTGACTCAATGAGCTTCATTCATCAACTATGTCAATGATAGGTACATATTACACTGCTTCGAATCTCTATGTAGCACCACCACGTCTTAGACTTATGCATGACCTTCTACATATGCTTCTTGTGCACCACATGATCTGTTCACAGCCCACACAATGTGCGCAAAATGTATGCAACCGACTGTTATCCNGGCTTGATGAGTAAATCACCATAACATAGAGCAACAAAGTCAACTCATACCTTATTATAACCGTCGAATCACTCGTAGCCACATGCAAAGAGTCGCTCAATGTACAAATCTTCTTATATTTGTGGAGTGTTGATCTTGGCCATCCAGTTGGGCCGTCAAATGACGGCATCCATTGGATCTGTTTTTTTATGTTGGTAATGAAAGCCACACTTTAAATTTGACTCAATGAGCTTCATTCATCAACTATGTCAATGATAGGTACATATTACACTGCTTCGAATCTCTATGTAGCACCACCACGTCTTAGACTTATGCATGACCTTCTACATATGCTTCTTGTGCACCACATGATCTGTTCACAGCCCACACAATGTGCGCAAAATGTATGCAACCGACTGTTATCCACCAAAGTCATCCTACAAGAGACCTGTTATAATTATACAATTGGATATATCCGTTTCCATGACATCGTTGACCGTTTCATCAGCCCAGCGTAAGGCTAGAGCCACGGTCAAATAGAGAGTTCTCAACTATATGAAAGTTTATTTTTCATGTCTTCCCATTCCACTTGTTGGTTTACATATGGAGATGTGACAAAGGCACTTACACTCTGGCGTATTCCTTGAACATTTATGGTTGTAGTCATTTAACGTTGTAACTAATTGTATGTATCAACTTTCTTTTGGATTATGCCAATTAGCAACTGATGCACTCAAATTAGATCCATTTGATATGTCAACAGATTAGACTATTTTGATGATGTGTGACATAATATTGGACAAATCACACCCATTCATGTCTAAACCTGCCTGATTCCACTAACGGGTCAATTGTGGAATGTGGAGATGTGAATGGTCCAAAAGGATCATGCTAAAGCACTATGTCTAGTTGTTTTAACAAACATGCCAGCTTGTGATCCCTTTTATTTTATGCCCCTTTCTTTTTCGATGTTGGAGTATGGTATGAGCTAGTTTTGTGGACCAGTAGGGAAAACTCCAGGATAAATGAAAGAAGAGGCACAATGAACTATCAAATGACATGAGACTTTATCGAGGTCATTGTAGCTTATTCAAACGAGCTAATGTCACATCATACGAGAACTTGGGGTATGTATGCCTCGCATACGTCTACTTGGACAAGCCGTATACACTTTCCTTGCTAATGACATCGTAATCAGCATTAGCTATGATGGTGCATTCCACGAAGGAAAAGTTGTGGTATTTAACCTTAAATATTCTCCTCACCAGCTTCATACACGATGGTTAGTTTACGTTTTGTATTACGCTAGTGGAAATCATAGTTCTATATGTTAGTCTTGCTATTGTTTACCCTTTAGTGGTTCAGTCCATCTTTGGATATTTATCTTACATGGAATCCACCGATAAATAGTGATTTGCTTCCTCGAGATCCTCCCAAATCTGATAGTCTATGAACGAAGTGGAAATCAAAGCTATGGCATCAAAAACAAATATTGTCCACAATGCTTGTAAATATTGCCCATTTAAAATACAACCCTTAACATTGCTATAAGATTTTTGAAATCTTATTTTTGTAAACCTTTCCATCTTGTCATCTTTTTGTAACAATGCTGGTGGTAGCTTTTCTCACACTTGTTGTGCAGTATTTTACGACTCCTTGGCAGGAGAGCCCAACCATGTGGTCAGGTGACTGTTTGTTTAAAATCAATACATCTTATTGGTGTTAATAGCTCACCTACTTAACTTCTTGCATCCTTTCCAATTTCCTCCACCTTCAAGCTTTTCCTATGTGTCTTTCCAATGTACAATTTCCACTAATGGTAACAATAGATTCCAGGTTCCTACAAGTTGAGACACCTGACGATGTTTCTGTTACGTGATGTTGATCTATATCCGAGATAATGTCTTTGAAGGTGTGCCAACATGACATGAATAACTTTGTGGATGGCAACCCCTATACATCAACACTCTGCATATGTGACATTGCAATACCAATCATATACAATGACATGTGCTATTACCTTGGAGGTTGCATCATGAATCTGTCGACTTGTGAAGTCCATATTGCACCTCATCCATCACTGTAAGCCTTGTCAAGCTCGGACTTATTGTTCTTCTTGTGGCCCCATGCTAGTTGGGACAGCATGGACAACATTGTTCCCCAACACAGATTCAGCTACTAGCTTGCACAAAATTCCAAGTTGGTCCTTGCATTATTCCATTGAAAGGTAAGTCCCCATAGGCCAATTGGAATCCCTTAGTGGCCTAAATTTGCATGAATGGAAAGGATCATCATGGTATTGTACTTGATGGCCGCAGGCCATAGCTGGCAAACGTAGATTAATACGAAAAAAGACGAGCTGGCGTTTTCCATGTTAAATAACCAGAAGCCAATGCAAACAAGAATAGGCCATTGTACACCCATGCAATCCATTGTTTGCTAGAAAAAAATCTCCCATGTCATGTGAAGCTATATAAATCTTTAACATGTAATCACAAGCTGGTTCAACCCACTCAAACCCACCATAATCGACATCAATTCATTACGAGCCGTCATGAGCTACTACAAAAACATTGCAAAGGTTGCATGCCATTCCAAGCCATGCTAACACGTTGGAAACCAACACAAGATAATGTGATATATTGCAAGGTGTTTAAAGCCACTCCAAGCCACAATGTGTCTCATGCCATCGTAAGTGATGGTAAGCCATCATGTGCTTTCAGAATTCAGTATCGTCGGCCAACGTGCACATTTTGCCATTCCAGTCCGTGAAGATTCATCTCCACGTAACAATATCCTTTGCAGGGCGGTTGAAGGAAGCCAAATATTGTTGTCACAAGCGAATATACGCCATCTCAAGCTGCCACGGGCCGTCATAATCCTTTGCAAGGCAGTGGAAAATCTAGTGCTGTGGTGCTGGACAGCCTTTTCCAGAAAACATAAGTTATGGTAAGCTAGAGAAAGCCAAGGCCAATTATCAAATGGCACGTGGGCCATTGTAAGCAATGACAAGCCATTGAGAGCGATTGGAAACCATTGTTAGGAAGCGAAATCCACAACCACTCGTTACAATTCATTGCAATTCATTTCAAGATATTGTAGTCCGCTGCAAAATATCGCATGCCATGACGATACAACATGATTCCATTCAATGGCCACTACCACTAGTGGAAATTATAAAGCTATCGTGTGGCTTTGCAAGTCATCTGGAGCCATCACAAGTCACAGCTACCCAACACAAGTTACCTATGATCATCACAAGCTATTGCAAAAAACTACCAACCATTGTAATCCACTTCATACTGTGTGAGGCCACGAAAAATGAAAGGAAAGCATTTCAAGTCAAGTGTGGTCAAGGATGGTTTTTAACGGCTTGTGGTAGCATGGAGCAGTTTTATTGGCTTGTAATGGCTTTATATCGTGTGCAAAGGCTTCCATTGGAGGGTGTGTTGAGGGAGCGAGGGACGGTGGGTATATGGTGGAGAGGAAGGTTGTAGGATGGCGGGTGTCGAGGTTAGAAAATAGGGTAGTAAAGATAGTGTGATCTGAAGTGGCATGCGATACATTGTGAAACCTTGATTTCCTTATGCCAGGGCATGCAATGCCCTATGGTGGCTTGTAATGGCGTAAAATTACAAACTTAAACCAGAAGGACGTAGCACATTGCAAATGTTTATAGGTGTAAGAAGGGAAATCGGTTGGTGAAACACGGGAAGAACGTGGCAATTAGCCCGAAGGACATCATGTAAGGACAAGACAGCGTAACAATGCCAATTGCACGAGTGATAAAAGATTAAAAATTATTACGTCATACTGAAATGATCCTTGGCTGCCATGGTATCATCTCGTATGTGTGGTGTACATTGCCGCCTAGGCAATTTCATCACATGCGCCTAGGGGGAGAAAATGAAGATTAATGTGTGGAAGTAAAAGGAAGATTGGAATGCACCAATGATAAGTTGAAGACACGAGACTCATGTTTGCAACCACAATCTCTATTGCAAGAGGGTGAAGGATATGTTTGTCTCCAGTTTTTTAGAGTTAAGTGTAAGATGAGATGAAGTTTAATGAATTAATTCAAATTATTCTACATTGGTAAAAAATAGTCTGTAGATAAAAAGGATGTCCATGAAACAAAAAAGGAAAGGATATGTTATATGTTTTTAACGTAAAATTTAAGATTATATGAAGTTTCATAAATTGATATGGAGTGTTTTAAATGGAAATTCATTTTCTAAGACCAAAAGGGTGTTCATAAAACCAAGATGGATCTTAGGTTTGTATTGAGATTGTAAGACATCCTATGAGGCCGCACTAAAGAAGAAGAAGATATCATTGGAGGATCATTTTCTGTATCACCATCCTAAAGCAAAGGCCCTCAGCCTTGCTTTCAGCTTTTATGCTTGTGTTGGTGGGGAGAACCCCTTACAGCGACGACGGGGAAAGAAAAGGCTCTAGGAGGGGCCCGGTCACGACCAGGGGCCCAAAAAAACCTGCTATACGAAGGACCTGATCGAACCTCTGTGAAGTTTTCAACGGTATTGGTTCCCTTTTCTCCGGGGACTTGTCCTCCACTCATGTGTGGTCACGCTGGCCACGCTGGCAGCGTGCGTCTGAACGATGGCCTTCGGATTAGTGGAGGGAGGGAAATCGTTTGGGAGAAAGCCATCACTCCCGTCTCCTGTTCACTCCTGTCCAGTTCCATCACGACGAGCGATGTTCGCGCATGCCCTCAACGTCACCTCGGGGTGCGCACTTGGATGAGGAAGTCTGACCACAGAACGTTCTTGTTTGCTGGCAGGCCCATTTACCGTGCCTCCACCTCCTGCATCCCGCCATGCGAACTTGTTTTGGCTTGTGAGGCGGCCGGTGTAGAAACCCTGCACCCGCTGAGAATACTTTGAAAGCGGGAGCGAGGGGGAGGGGGGGAGAGTCGCGAAGGCGTCCGCTCCATTCGGCCTTGCATGGCTCAACGCAGACGCTGGCGCGCGTCGTTCTCGCCGTCCTTAGGTAAAGCCTAAGCCTACTGGTTCCTTATCATTGGGAGGCGTGCCAAAGAGATGCGTTGGGGGGCCAAGGCAGGGCAGGTTCTCCGGCTGAGCCTGCTTGGGAGGGGCAGGGGCAGGAGCACAAGCAGGGGAAGAGACGGGGGCACTGGAAGGGCAGAGCCAGGGCGTACGTCCCGATCCGGCCATAGTCTCACGCTGCGTACCAGGGGTTGCACGGATTTCCCGGGCCTCAACCCGGGCTGGCCCAGCGCGTGATAGGCCAGCTGGAGGTGGGTCAATCACGTCCCATGCTGCGAGTGCCGTGTTGTGGATGCTGTGGAGGGTGGGGAGACTGGCTGGAAAGCGTCCAGCCAAGGCGCTTATTCTTTTCCGTTTTCTGCCTGACTGCTTCGCACAACCAGTTCGTTCCGTCCGTTTCACTGCTCCCTCCCAGGAAGCAGAGGGAGGAGCAAGGGAGAGGCGCGGTTCAGGTTTGGATGGTGGTGTGTGCTATGCGTAGGGAGGCAGAGGAGAAGACCACGGCAAAGGGTAAGGCGACGTCTTCTCTGTCCTTCGTCGTGTGGTGAAGAGGAATCATGTGGAGTTGGAGAAGCTGCACCGTGCTGCTTGTGGTGGCGACGTCCGCAGCATTCCATGGAGATCCATGAGATTCGTTTTGAAGCATGAAGACCTGAGTGGCGCACGGCCATTGTCTAGTGTGCCCGTGTGATGGATGACGGTGCCAGGTTGTGTCCTTGTTGGTGGTGTGCTGTGGTGATGGTGATGTTGATGGGGACAGGCTATCACAAACACTGTCGACGACGGCAGTGCTCTTGGCATGGTCATCGTTATGGTCATGGTCATTGTCATGGTCAATGTCCATGACTGTTGTCCAAGGTGATGGCAGTGATGGCTGTGATTATGGCGCTGGTGGTGATGGCAGTGCCATCCGCATCACCACTGTCGTGATAGTGTTGGGGATGGGGCTAGTGAGGTGATGGTGAGGTGATGGCGATGGCTCTGGCGCTCGTTCTGGTGACGGGTGTAGGGCGCTAATGGAAACACTTGCCTGTCTCCCAGAGTAACCAACCGACCAAGGTCTATGTCAGCATCATTGATGCCGGCTGCTTTGCCATTGTCTTCATTGCTGCCACCGCCGCCACCGCTGCCACTGCAGCTGCCACTGCCAATGCTGCTGCCAATGCTGCCCTTGTTGTCGTCACCGCTGCCGCTGTTGTCGTGGTGGTGGTGGTGGTGGTGGTGGTGGTCGTCGTCGTCGTCGTCGTCGTCGTCGTCGTCGTCGTC
>SZWC01010503.1:45871-65748 GCA_023375785.1 Penium margaritaceum | reverse complement strand
AGCGTGAAATCAAGCTGGCTTTGAACCCCTTAGAGGCGTGGGCCCATAACCCTTTGTTGGCCTGAGGGTGAGTGTGCACCCTGGAGGGTCCCTAGCAGTGGCTGGTTCACACCACCAACTGTTTTTGGAGAGACTGAAACTATGGAGGCAACTGGTTCCAAGGATGGCAAAATCTGGTCAGAGAGTGAGGCAATAGTTTTGTCCTCAATTGGATGGAAATTAAAAAATTTTCAAGGCTCACAAGCAGTGGCATTTAATAGCCAATGATCTAAGCTTTCCAGAACACCAAAGCATGCCAGATTTGGAGCTTCCTAGCAGATTCTATGGCTTCTAGAGTGCTCCTTGGTAGGCTGTCCTTTTCCCACCTAGGAAGGCATCCCTTCCCTCCTCTAGAAGCTTCTGTCCCTTCCTAGATTCCTCAGCTTGCTTCTAGTAGGAGGGAAGGTGTCCAGAAGACCAAGACACCTCTAGATGCCTTATAGGACAAGTCACCCTTTCTAGAAGGTGTGCCACCTTCCTGGACCCTCACCTGGCCTTCTAGAATCTTAAAGAGGAACTCTAGAGATTGAGCTAGCTTCCTGGCATCTATTTTCCACCTCCCTTGAGGCAGGACAGAAATTCATCTTGTGGGACTTGAACCCGGGCCCCTGCCTCTAGAGGTGGACACCATTAACCACTAAGCCACTAAGGCTTGTCTTTTTGGTGTTCCTTTTTGGAGTCACTCCTGCCATGGTGAGGAGCATCATTTCAAGATGCTATGGCGCTGCTGCGCTGGTGTGCTGCTACACTGCTGCACCCCTCTTGCACGACTCCTCTGTCGCGCACGTGTTGCGGCCTACGCCTTGCAATGGCGCAGGTTGGTGGGTCATCCCAGGACCTGTCGCTGCTGCTGTGTGCTGTTGCCGCTGCTGCTGCTCAGTGCTGCTGCGATTGCTGCATCTCTGCTGTGCAGCACAAGCTCTGGCTTGTTGCTCTGATACCATGAGAATTTTCCTACAACCTTCCTAACCACTTGCCGTGACACTAGGCGTCAGCGCTAGGTCAGCGTGTGACAACAGTCACAAGTTTTAGACAAAACTGCAAGGGTCTGGGTTGGGACACGAACAGAGTGTCAGGAAACTCAAACTGAATATAATTGCAGAGAGAGATAACAAATGACAGGTCCAAGGCATAAATACCTGCCGCGGTGCACGGCGGGTGTCGCACGCGGCAGTCCAAGAGATATCCTAAAAACCGGCCCAAAATCACTGTTCTGGCCGTAACTCAGCGCACACATGTCAGAAGGCTACGCCGTCTAAACCTAGACGTGCAGGATGAAAATACGGACGGTACGACTAGTCACATGCATGCATCCATCATCAGACGGTGGACATACAATGCAAAAACATGCAAATAGGGCTCATGGCCAGTCCCCCGAAAGACGCCTCCAAGCTGTAGAAAAGACAGCAGAGAGTCCCTGCAGCATCTGGGGCTCTGGAACGGTAGTCGGCCATCTCCAAGCCAGTTTTCCGCCGCCAGTCATCGCACCGGTGTCACCAGGGCCCGCCTCAGGGATCTGCACGAGTATGGACACGGCCGAGTGGTCATTGTAAACTGTACAAGAACGTCACAAATCACAACACCTTGGTGGTCGGGCTGCCGTCGGTCACTGCCACTGCAGATGCTGTCTGCATGCACCTAGCGTTGTGTCTGGTTGTGGCATTGCATCTGGAGCATCATGCGGTGCCTAGGGTCCATGTCTCCTGCTTTATGGGCCTGTTTGGCATCGTTGAATGTCGTGGCCATTGCCTGGAAACAGAATTGCTAGGCTGCAGGTTGGGGCAGTAGTGTTGTTGATGAAGCGTGTGGGCTTCCACGCTCGTTGCTTAACTCTGCTGCCCCCTCAGTGTGCTGCTCTAGAGTCTAACTCTGGAAGCTCTGGGTTTGTTACTCAGAAAGGCACACGCCAGTGTTAGCGCCAGAAAGCAGCTGAAAACTGAAAGTAACTGATTAGCAATGAACAATGAGACACAATGGGAGACCCCTCCAAGAACTAGCCTCCCCCCAGCTGTGTAGAGCTTGTCACCCAGTTCAACAGCTCTATTTTCAGGCTGGCAGGTTTTCTCGGTGAGGCCTGCCAGACGACCGACAGCCCAAAACCCGGGCGTCATCCGTTTTTCCTGAAAACTGGACCATACCATAATACCGACGCTGCAAACGCAGCCGTGCGGTCAGAATCAGCTAAAAAAAACAGTAGCGAGGAGTTATGGCGGCCTGAACCCAGGCAGTGCCTATGACAGTCAGGGATGCCAAACAGGGCCATACAGCATAAGACAAGGACCCTAGGCATAGCACGACGCTACAGGAGTAACGCCACGACTAAGGACAGCATTGGGCGCATGCAGTCAGTCTCTGCAGTGCCTGTGACAGCCGGCGGGTCGATCGCCGAGGAGTCCCGTCGATGGATCTGAGCGCAACGCCGGAGGGAGGAGGCTCCAGCGAACTGTGAGTGGGCCTCAGCGTGCATTTGCTCCACCAAGAGGCACTCCAGCAGCGTCGAGTCTCGCCGTCAGTCATCTGCACGCCAATGTACATAAGCAGGGAGGACACAACGGAGTACAAATGAGAAATGCACAAAAAAACCAACACTCCCCCATGACTCACAGGCGTAGTGCACATGGGCGGGCAGAGACACAGTCAACATCCAGACTTCCCCAGGGCAAGCAGAGACGCAGGCAGAGACAAAGAGAGCCACTCACGGATGCACGCCGACCGAACTCACAGCCTTCTTGAACGAGTCGTGCTTCAGTGCCTTGGTCAAGAAGTCAGCCAACTGTCGTGCTATTTCAACCCACACAATGCTGATGCTATCGTCACACAACAATGAACGCACATAGTGATACTCAACATTGATGTGCTTTGTGCGTGTGTGATGTACACCGTCATTGTCGGCGATGGCCATGGCACTCTCATTGTCACAATACAAGGTGATGGATGCGACAGACTGACGCAACTCGGACAACAAACGACGCAACCACACACTCTCACACGCGCCTGAGCTAAGGGCNTCGTGCTGTTTCAACCCACACAATGCTGATGCTGTCGTCACGCAACAATGAACGCACATAGTGATACTCAACATTGATGTGCTTTGTGCGTGTGTGATGTACACCGTCATTGTCGGCGATGGCCATGGCACTCTCATTGTCACAATACAAGGTGATGGATGCGACAGACTGACGCAACTCGGACAACAAACGACGCAACCACACACTCTCACACGCGCCTGAGCTAAGGGCCACGTACTCAGCCTCAGCAGTGCTGCGTGCAATGCACCCCTACTTGCCACTGAGCCAGGAAACAGCTATGCCGCAGATCAGAAAGATCCAGCCCGTACGACTCTTACCGTCTGGACAGCCGGCCCAGTCATTGTCGGTGTAGCCCATTGCGACGACGGACGGCTGGCGGCGGAACATGAGACCTCGCTGAGGGGTCGAGACGACATAGTGCAGTACTCGGATCGCGGCCTCGATGTGGAGGTGACGTGGCTCTTGAGAGAACTGGGCCAAGAGGTTGACGGCAAACGCGATGTCTGGATGCGTCATCGTCGCCAGGTTCATAAGTGACCCAATGACCCGTAGATACGTGGTCACATCAACTGGCTCCCCCACAACAGCTGGGTCAGGACTATTCAGCTTCACCTGGCCATTAGGTGACATGGGTGAAGATGCGTTGGACACGAGGGGCAGGTCCTCGGCGAAGCGAGTGCACAGGGTCTGCACATAGGGAGCATGGTGGACGTGCAGGATGCCCTGGGAGCGATCATGCTTGAGCTCCATGTCCAAGAAGACTCGGGCAGACCCGAGATCCTTCATCTGGTAGGCGGCGTGCAGCAAGTCCTTGACACAGTGGATAGCGGCCGTGTCTGGCGACACAATGAGGAGATCGTCAACATAGACCGGAACTGCGGCGAAGGTCTGACCTCGCGGGCTGACAAACAGTGCGAGGTCAGCGGTGCCGCGCTGGAAGCTGCCACGGAAAAGGGTGCTGCTGATCTCCTGGTTCCAGCACGGAGGGGACTGCTTCAGGCCATAGAGGGCCTCCCGCAGCCTCCAAACTCTCCCAGTGCCGTCGTCGAAGCCCGGGGGCCGCACCATGTAGAGCTCCTCACCCTCCAGTGAGCAATGGAGGAACGCGTTGCTCACGTCCATCTGATGCAGCTCCCACCCATGCTGGGCAACTAGGCTAAAGAGTGCCCGGCTAGTGGAGAACTGACCGACTGGGATGAACATCTGGTCGTAATCGACCCCAGGGACCTGAGCAAACCCCTTTGCTGTGAGGCGGGCCTTGTACTTGTCCAAGGACTCGTCAGGCTTCCACTTGCGCCGAAAGACCCACTTGGTACCAATGGCCTTCCGACATGGAGGGAGGTCGACGAAGTCATACACGTAGTGCTGGCGGATGGCAGCGAGCTCCTTTGCGCAGGCAGCATCCCAATGTGTGGCCTCAGGAGAGGCTCGAGCCTCGCGTAGGGTGGCTGGGTCCTCCGGGCGTGCTGTGGACCGGACTGAGAGGGTGTGTGCGTCACGAGCTCCAGGTGGGATGCGGGCGAGTGCAGCCACGACAGCATGCCGATGCTCGTGATGAAGCACGGCGTAGCCCAGTACAGAGCCCGCGTGAAGGTCTGAGATGATGGCCAAAGTGGTCAGACCGAGAGCCTTTGTGCTACGGTCCCCACTCACGACCGTGGGAGTGGAGGAGACACATGGAGCCAAAGGGGGTCGAGGCGCCACGGGACGCGGTGTGACGGTCTGCGCGCTCACCGTCGGTCGAGGTCGGAGGCTGCCGCCTGGGCCACGTGTGTAGTGCGTTCGGGTAGGAGATGGCACTGAGTCTCACGGGCCAACGGAGGCGGACGGGGCTATTGGCCCGGAGGAGCAAGCGGACGCGACTGGGGCTGTCGGCCCGGAGGAGCCGGCAGATGCAACAGGCGCTCTTGGCTCGGAGGGGCCAGCGGAGGTGACAGGAGCTGCTGGGCCGGAGGGGCCAGCGGACGCGACTAGGGTTGTCGGCCCGGAGGAGCAAGTAGATGCGACAAGCGCTGCTGGCCTGGAGGGGCCAGCGGAGATGACAGGAGCTGCTAGGCCAGAGGGGCCAGTGGATGCGACTGGGGCTGCCGGCCCAGAGGGGCCAGCGGACGCGACTGGGGCTTCTGGCCCGGAGAGACCAGCAGACGGGACAGGGGTTGCTGGCCCAGAGGGGCCAGCGGACGCGATGGGGACTGCTGGCCCGGAGGGGCTAGCGGACGCGACGGGGACTGCTGGCCTGGAGGGGCCAGCGGACGCGACTGGGACTGCTTGCCCGAGGGGGCCAGAGGACGCAACGGGGACTGCAGGCCCGGAGGGGCAAGCGGACGCGTCTGGGGCTGCACGCCCGGAGGGGCCAGCGGACGCGACTGGGACTGCTGGTTCGGGGGGGCCAGAGGACGCGACAGGGGCTACCGGCTTAGAGGGACGGAGTGATGTGTCACCCGGAAGCAACAGGACAGAGGACGGACTCACCACTTCCCCACACGATGGGAGGGACACGGATGAGCCGGAGCGGATGAGGTCGTGGGGAAACAGGTCCTCGAAGAAGAGGGCATCACGGGACTCTACGATGCAGTGTCGGGAAGGGTCCCAGAAGCGCCAGGCCTTGGACTGACAAGACAAACCGAGGAAGGTGCAGGGGCGTCCGCGGGGGGCGAGCTTGCCGCCCTGTTGCGGGGCGGGCAGCCACACAATGGCCATGCAGCCCTAGACGCGAGCCGGGCAGAGGTGAGCGCGCCGACCGCACCAGTGTTGGTATGGCGTGGACTGGTGGGGAAGGGGACTGTGGGGAATCCAGTTCCAGACCCAGGTCATGTAGGCCATAGCATCAAAATAGAAGCCATCGGAGAGACCAGACTGGACCCGCATGGTGCGGACAGCGTCGGCCATGGTACGGTTCCACCGCTCGGAGACGCCGTTCTGGGCAGGTGTGTAGGGCGCAGACGTCTCATGGTGGATCTCGCGGGAGGCGAGAAAGGTCATGGCCTCACCCATGTATTCTCTACCGCGATCGGAGCGAAAGCGACGAAGAGGGTGGCCACACTCGTGCTCCGCGAGGATGAGCCAGTCCTGAATGGCTCGGGCGACATCGCTCTTCTGCCGGAGGCAGAAGACCAAGCGGTAGCGAGAATAGTCGTCCGTAAGGGTGAGGACATAGCGGCCATGCTCACCAACGGACGCAGTGGGGAGAGGGCCCATGACGTCTGAGTGGACAAGGTCGAGAGGGGCGGACGCACGGGAGGAAGACAAGGGGTACGTGGACCGGTGCATCTTCCCCTGAGCGCAGTCAATGCACTCAGTGGGGCATGGGAGAGGGAAAGTCTCCGGGTCAAGGCCCTTGGCCGGCTGGGTATGGAGCATGCTCTCTACGGCGGCGGAGTGAACGTGGCAAAGGCGGCGGTGGAAGAGGCGGGTGTGCTGAGGAGAAAGCGTACTGGTGACAAACACATGGCATGTGGTGGCTGACGGGGAAGAGACGGGAGGAGAAGAGGAGAGGCGAAGAACATGCCATAGGTTGCCACGGGCGGTGGCGTGCAGTACGACAAGACCAGACGGACGCAACGACACAGTGCCAATACCACGCGAGTGCACAACGTCCATACTCATGTGGTCAAGGGCAGTCACGGACAGGAGGCTAAGCTCGAGACCAGGGACGAAGAGGACATCGATCAGAAAGATGTCACCGGCAGGACCACGGAAACGAACGACGCCAACACCACGGACTGGCAACACTTGTCCGGAGCCCGTCCGGACCCCGGAGACATCGCCTACAGGACCGAGCATACTGAAGGCCTCGCGAGAGGCCGTCATGTGATGCGTGGCCCCAGAGTCGATGATCCAGGTTGCAGCAGGGTCCTGGACAGGGGTCGCCAGATCGCTAACGGTCACATGGTAGCAAGGGAGGGACGCAAACGCGGTGGAAGGAGGCACGAAACGAGACTGCCAATCGTCAAGCCACGCAATGTCATCAAGGAAGGGGGTGCAGGAGACCACGGAAGACGACCAGACAGACGAGGAAACGGGACATGACCGCAATTCAGTCTCAGTCATGTAGGGCTGGGCAGGACGGTAGGAGGTGACGCAACTCGCACTTCCCTGGGGAGGAGGGCGAGGCAGGCCAAGCTGGAGCGCGATGAACTGCTCCAGCTAACGCTCATGAGAGGACGACCCAGAAGTGTAGACGGAGTGCAGAGTGATGGCGCCGGAGCCCGGGTAGTAGGAGGACTGAGCCGGCGAAGGAAGCGGAAGCGCCGATGGCTGTGGGTAGTACTACGGTGTGGGTGTCTGCGGGACAGGCGGAGCTGTCGGAGTGGCAGAGCTGCTGGACGAGGTGAGATTGTCAGGGCCAGCAGCAGCGACGGCGGCAGAGGGAAGACGGCGCTCCCGCTGGCAACGCAGGGTGGCGATGACGCGCGCCTCATCCGTCGAGAGAGGGCACGTGTACCACCCGTGCCCGGGCTGGCCACAGATGTGGCAGTTTGAGCCACCACCGTTGGACCCGGTCGACGACTACTGCTGCTGCTGTTGCGGCGGACCCTTGCCTTTCTTGTTCCGGCACTTCTTCTTGTTCCTCGAAGATGATGAGGTAGCTGTGGCAGGGGAGGCGACAGCCACAGAGGCAGCGGCAGGGGAGGCGACGGCAGGGGATGCAAGAGCCTCCATACGATGGAGCTGGGACTCCTGGTGAGCTTCCTCAATGCGGAGGAAGAGCTCGTATGCCCAGGGCATGAGGGTGCCCTAGGCCGCCATCGTGGAGAGGACGTCCTGGGGGTAGTGTACAAAGACGTCCGCGTACGCGCTGGTGGTTCCACGCTTGATGGTGAGAAGCGCGGATAGAGGGTTGGAGCAGATTTACCGAGACGACGAAGGATATCCTCCGCCCGCAGCCAATAGGCAGTGACCGTATCGGTCTCCCCCATGTGAAGTGAGTTGAACTCCCGGAGCAGACGGCTGATCTCAGCGTCGCTGGACAGGCAATGGGGCCTGGCGAGGACGTGCCATGCGGCTGCAGGGTCTGGAATGTTGCCAGCAGTGAAGTCGACGAGGAAAGGCTCCAGGGCCAGGCGGGAAGCTGGAGGGGCGACTGGGACAAGGGCACGGACGGCGTGACCAGCATCATACAGCTGGTCGGCCTTGGTGGAGTCGTAAGGGAAGGTGTAGTATGCCCACAGGCGCTCACCTTGCACCCAGATCTGGAAGCTGAGCTCCCAGCTCCGGAACTGCTCGCCGGCCTGAAGCGGTGGCGGCGGCGTCTCAAAGTCCTTCTGCCTGCGGCCGGCATCCAGAGTGGGGCCAAGGACGGAGGTCACTGTCTGCCGCTGGCACTGAGTCTGCTGCTGTGCCAGGTAGCATGTGGCAGCAGACACAGCTGGGCTGGCGTGCCCTGGAGGGATGAACAACGGTAGCACACTGGCGGGAGTATGTGAGGCCACTGGCTATAACGCTGCAAGCTGCTGCGTCAAGGCGGTGAGCTGTTGCTGAAGAGCAACGAGGGGGTCAGGGTTGCCGCCAACGACACCACTGGACTGCTGCTGCTACTGCTACTGCCGCTGCTGCTGCTGCTGGTGTTGCTGTTGCTACTCCTGCTGCCGATGCTGCTGGTGCTGCTGTTGCTGCTGCTGCCATTGCGGCGACTATTGCTCCTGCGGCTACTGCTGCCGCTGCTACTGCTACCACTGTTGCTGCTGCTGCTACTGTTACGGCGGCAGCTGCTGCTGCTGTTGCTACTGTAGGCGCTACAAGAAAGGGGAGGTAGGGGTCCCTCCAACAGAGGAGGACCCCTCCTCACTGGGACTATCAGCCATGGTTGAGTGTCCCTTGTTTGGTGCACCTTGTTTGTTTTTTTTTCGTTTGTGCTACTGATGTTAGCAGTGATGTCAGCCGAGGATGGCTGACGTCAGCAAAGGCTACTACGTGTGTGCAGTGCTACTTTTGTCCCCCTTTTCTGTTATTTTTTTTGTTGATGACATCAGCAGTGACGGCAGCAGTGACGTCAGTGGACGGCCGCTGATGTCAGCAACGGTTGATGCAGCTATGCTGTGGGGCTGCAGCCGCGGTTGTTGGTGCTGCCGCCGCTGCTGCTGCGGCTGCTGCTGCTGCTGCTACTGCTACTGAAGTTGTTGGTGCTGCTGCCGCTGCGGCTGCTGCTGCTACTGATGCAGGTGCTGCTGCCGCTACTACTGCTGCTGCTACTGTGGCTGCTACTGCCGCTACTACTGCTGCCGCCGATGCTACTACTGCTGGTGTTGCTGTGGCTGTAGCTGCTGCTGATGCTATTGCGGTTGTAGTTGCAGTTGCAAGTGTTGTTGCTGCGAGCTGCTGCGACGGCTGTGGCTGCTATAGCTCGCTGCTGTTGCTGCATGCTGGTGCAGCTGCTACGTGTTGCAACTGCAGCTCGCTGCTGCTGCGGGCTACTGCTGTGAGCTGCGGGATTGGGGAATTTTTTTTGTTTTTTGTTTTTGGTTTTTTTCCTGTCACAGTGAACAGCAGCCCGCTGTCTGCTGCGAGCACCGGGCTGCTACCCACTGGCTGCGAGTAGCGGGCTACTGCTCGCTGGCAGCAAGCAGCGGGGTGCTGCTCGCTTGCAGGGAGCAGCGAGCTGCTACTCGCTGGCAGCGAGCAGCGGGGTGCTGCTCGCTGGTAACGAGCAACAAGCTGCTACTTGCTGGGAGCAGCGAGCTACTGCTCGCTGCGGGCTGTGAGAAGCAGCAGCCGCAGCAGGTAGCTGCTGCTGCTGCTGCGGCTGCTACAGCCTGCTGTTGCCGCTGTAGCTGCTGCTTGCTACAGCTGCTTGCTCGCTGCTGCTGCTATAGGGAGCTGTTGCTGCTGCTGCTGCCAGCTGCTGCCAGCTGCTGCTATGTGCTGCTACTGCTGGCAATTGCTGCCACTGATCCCGGCTACGGTAAGCTGCTGCTGCTGCTGTAAGCTGCTGCTGTCAGTCACACCTGGAGGATGTCGCCACGTGTGTCGCCAGCAAGGACCTGACGTGGCCGGCCGCTCACCTCCTCGCGTCGAACATGGGGGTCACTGTTGCCGGAAAAAATCCAGCAGCATTTCCCCTGGCCCAGAGGCCGTGGGAAAAAATCTGACGCCGCCACCAGGCGGGTCAATGCTGCCGGGAAAAATCCGGCAGCATTTCCCTTGCACTGGCGCGTATGGAGACCCGCCGGCGTTTTCTGGCACCTGTACGCCAGTCTTCTGCTGCTGCTGCTACGCTATGGCTCTGATACCAAAACAGAATTGCTAGGCTGCAGGTTGGGGCAGTAGCGTTGTTGATGCAGCGTGCGGGCTTCCACGCTCGTTGCTTAACTCTGCTTCCCCCTCAGTCTGCTGCTCTAGAGTCTAACTCTGGAAGCTCTGGGTTTGTTACTCAGAAAGGCACGTGCCAGTGTTAGCGCCAGAAAGCAGCTGAAAACTGAAAGTAACTGATTAGCAATGAACAATGAGACACAATGGGAGACCCCTCCAAGAACTAGCCTCCCCCCAGCTCTGTAGAGNATGTCGTGGCCATTGCCTGGAAACAGAATTGCTAGGCTGCAGGTTGGGGCAGTAGCGTTGTTGATGCAGCGTGCGGGCTTCCACGCTCGTTGCTTAACTCTGCTTCCCCCTCAGTCTGCTGCTCTAGAGTCTAACTCTGGAAGCTCTGGGTTTGTTACTCAGAAAGGCACGTGCCAGTGTTAGCGCCAGAAAGCAGCTGAAAACTGAAAGTAACTGATTAGCAATGAACAATGAGACACAATGGGAGACCCCTCCAAGAACTAGCCTCCCCCCAGCTCTGTAGAGCTTGTTACTCAGTCCAACAGCCAATCAGAAAATAGCTGTATTATCAGGCTGGCAGGTTTTCTCGGTGAGGCCTGCCAGACGACCGACAGACCAAAACCCGGGAGTCGTCCGTTTTGCCTGAAAACTGGACCATACCATAATACCGACACTGCGAACGCAGCCGTGTGGTCAGAATCAGCTAAAAGAAACAGTAGCGAAGATTTATGGCAGCCTGAACCCAGGCAGTGCCTATGACAGTCAGGGATGGCAAATAGGGCCATATAGCATAAGACAAGGACCCTAGGCACAGCACGACGCTATAGGAGCAACACCACGACTAAGGACAGCACTGGGCGCATGCAGTCAGTCTCTGCAGTGCCTGTGACAGCCGGCGGGCCGATCGCCGAGGAGTCCCGTCGATGGAGCTGAGCGCAACGCCGGAGGGAGGAGGCTCCAGCGAACTGTGAGTGGGCCTCAGCGTACGTCTGCTCCATTAAGCGACACTCCAGCAGCGTCGAGTCTCGCAGTAAATCATCTGCACGCCAATGTACACAGGCCGGGAGGACACAACGGAGTACAAATGAGAAAGCATGAAAAAACCAACACCTGGGTTCGGGCAGCCATAACTCTTTACTACTATTTTTCTAGCTGATTCTGACTGCACGATTGCGTTTGCAGCGGCAGTATGATGGTATGGTCCAGTTTTCAGGCAAAACGGACGACGCCTGGGTTTTGGGCTGCCAGGCGTCTGGCAGGGCTCACCGAGAAAACCCTGCCTGCCAGAAAATAGGTCATAGACTATATTCTGATTAGCTGGTTAGCTGAGTAACAAGTTCTACACTAGTGGAGGGGGAGCTAGAACTTGGAGGGGTCTCCCATTGTTGCTCATTCTTCATTCCTAATCAGTCACTTTCAGTTTTCAGCTGCTTTCTTGCGCTAACACTGGCGCGCACGTTTCTGAGTAACAAACCCAGAGCTTCCAGACTTAGACTCTAGAGCAGCAGACTGAGGGGGCAGCAGACTTAAACAACGAGTGTAGAAGCCCGTACGCTACATCAACAACATCTGCTACCCCAACTTGCTGCCTAGGTTTTCTAGCTTGGTATCAGAGCAAGAGCGTAGCAGCAGTAGCAGAAGACTGGTGTACAGGTGCCGGACAACGCTGGCGGACCCCCATAAGCGCCAGTGCGGGGAAAATGCTGCCGGATTCTTTCCGGCAGCATTGACCTGCCTGGTGGTGGCGTCAGATTTTTTCCCACAGCCACTGGGCTAGAGGAAATGCTGTCGAAAGTTTTTGGTAGCACTGACCCCCACGCGTGACACAAGGAGGTGAGGGGCAGGCCGCGTCCAACACCTACAGGCGACGACGCACGCTGCAACGTCACCCAGGTGTAGTGACTGACACCAGCACGCAGCAGCAGAAGTCTGTAGCAGCGGCAGTTACAGGCAACGGCAGCGAGCAGTGGCAGCAGTAGCCAGTAGAAGCTATGTGCAGCACTAGACATTAGCAGCAGCTCATAGTAGCCTGCAATAGCAGCAGCTTGTAACAGCAGCAGCCCGCAACAACAGCAGCTCGCAGCAGCAGCAAGCAACAGCGATAGTAAGCAGTAGCTGCAACAGCGTGCAACAGTAGCAGCAGGCTGCAACAACCGCAACAGCGAGCCGTAGCAGCAGCCAGCTGCAGTAGCAGTTGTAGCAAGCAGATGCTAGCAGCGGCTGTTGCTGCTCGCTGCCAACAGCAAGCGAGCAGCGAGCAGCAGCCGCTGCTACCAGTGAGCAACAGCTCGCTGCCAATGAGCAGCAGTCCGTTGCTCGTAGCTAGCAGCGGGCAGTTGCCTGCTGTGACTGACGAGGAAAGAGAGAAAAGGAACGCAAGAGAAAACAAAATCCCCCAACCCGCACGCTTTGCTGCCACGGCTGCAACAGTTGCCTTTGCTGTTGCAGCCGCAGTAGCCCACAGCAGCAGTAGTTGCTGCTGCAACTACAGTTGCAGTAGCAACAGCAGCAGCAGTAGTAGCAACAGTCGCAACAGCAGCAGTAGCAGATGCAATAGCAGCAGTAGCAACAGTAGTAGCAGCAGTAGCAGCACCAACCGCAGCAGCGGCAGCAGCAACACCAATAGCAGCAGTAGTAGCAATAGCTACAACATCAGCAACAGCAACAACAGCTGCAGTAGCGACCCCAACAACCTCCACTGCTGACATCAGCATCCCGCTACTGACGTCACTACTGACATCATCAACTCATAAAAAAAGGGGGCAAGGGAAGGGGGAAACAAACCTAAGGGTGGACAGGACGTCCACTACCCTCAGCAGACGTCAATGCTGATGTTAGAACCACACACACAAAACAAAACAAAACCAAACAACACAAAAAGGACATCACACCATGGCTGGTAGCCCCACTGGGGAAGTGTCCTCCTCTATTGTGGGAACCCCCACCCCCCCTTTCTTGCAGCGGTAGTAGCAGTAACAGCGACAGCAGTAGCAGCAGCACCAGCAGCCGCAAGAGCAGCAGCACGAGCAGTAGGAGTAGTAGGAGAAGCAGGAGCAGCAGTAGTAGCAGAAGCAGCAGCAGCAGCGGCAGTAGTAGCAGCAGCAATGACAGCAGCCCTCTAACATCGTTGGCGACAACCCTGACCCCCTCGCTGCTCTTCAACAACAGCTCAACACCCTGACGCAACAGCTTGCGGCACTGCAGCCGTTGGTCTCTTAGACTGCCCCCATTGCGCCACCATCCTTCACCCCTCCATGGCACGCCAACCCAACTATGTCAACTACCACGCACTACCTGGCGCAGCAGTAGACTTAGCACCAGCGATAGACATGGACCTCTGTCCTTGGCCCCACTCTGGGTGCCGGCCGCAGGCAAAAGGACTTTGAGACACCGCCGCCGCTGCTTCAAGCCGGCGAGCAGTTCCGGAGCTGGGAGCTCAGCTTTCGGATCTTTGCGTAGGGTGAGGGCCTGTGGGTACACTACACCCTGCCATACGATTCCACCCTGGCCGACCAGTTGTATGACGCTGGTCGTGCCGTCCGTGCCTTAGTCCCTGTCGCCCCTCCAGCTTCCCGCCTTGCCCTCGAGCCCTTCTTAGGTGACTTCACCGCTGGCGCCACCCCAGACCCTGCAGCCGCATGGCACGCCCTCACTTGTCCCCATCGCCTGTCCAGCGAGGAGGAGATCAGCCACCTGCTGCGGGAGTTCAACTCCGTGCACATGGGGGAGACAGAGACGGTCACCTCCTATTGGTAGCGGGCGGAGGACATCCTTCGTCGCCTCGGCAAGTCTGCCCCACCCTCTCTGGCCTCGCTCCTCACCATCAAGAGCGGTGCCACCGATGTGTACACGGACGCCTTCGTCCACAACCCTCACAATGTTCTCTCCACCATGGCGGCCCAGGACTCCCTCATGCCCTGGACATACGCGCTTTTTCTCCGGATTGAGTATGCTCGTCTAAAGTCACGATTCCAGTGCACGGAGGCTGTCGCCTCCGTGGCCGTCGCCTCCCCCGCCGCATCTACCTCATCATCGTAAGGGAAGAAGAAGCATCAGAACAAGAAAGGCAAGGGTCAGCAGCAGCAACAGCAGCAGCAACATTCGTCCACCGGGTCCAACGGTGGCGGCTCGGTCTGCCACAACTGTGGCCAGCCCGGGCATGGGTGGTACACGTGCCCTCTACCACTGGACAAGGCGCGCGTCATCGCCACCATGCGTCGCCAACACGAGCGCTGTCTCACCTCTGCCACCGTAGCTGTAGCCGGCTCCGACACCTCAGCCTCGTCCAACAGCTCCACCACTCCGGTTGCCTCGCCAGGTCCTCCGCCACTAGCGCTGCAGCCGTCGGCGCCGGCACAGTCATCCTTCTACCCGGGCTCCAGCACTGTCACCCCGCACTCCGTCTACACTCACGGGTCGTCCTACCGTGAGCGCCAACTGGAGCACTTCATCGTGCTCTAACTCGGCCTGCCTCGCCCTCCTCCCCAGGGAAGTGTGAGTTGCATCACCTCTTGCTCTTCTGTCCAGCCCTACATGACTGAGACTGAGCTACGGTCGTGCCTTGTTTCCTCGTCTGTTTTGGTTGTCTCTCATGGTCTCTGCTACCCCTTCCCATGACGACATTGCTTGGCTTGACAATTGGCAGTCTCGATTTGTGCCTCCTTCCAACGCATCCGCGTCCGTTGCTTGCTGCCATGTGACTGTTAGCAATCTAGCAACCCCGATCCAGGACCCTGTCGAGACCTGGATCATTGACTCCTGGGCCACACATCACATGACGGCCTCTCGTGAGGCCTTGAGTATGCTCGGTCGTGTAGGCGATGTCTCCAATGTCCCGACAGGCTCTGGCCAGGTGTTGCCTGTCCGTGGTGTTGGCGTCGTTCGTTTCCGGGATCTCTCCGATGACGTCTTTCTGACCGATGTCCTCTTCGTCCCTGGTCTTGAGCTCAGCCTACTGTCCGTCAGTGCTCTTGACCGCATGAGCATGGACGTTGTGCAATCGCGTGGTGCTAGCACGGTGTCGTTGCGTTCATCTCGTCTTGTTATGCTACACGCCACCGCCCGTGACAACCTGTGGCATGTACCTCGCCTCTCCTCCTCCCCTTCCGTCTCCTCCCCGTTGGTCGCCACAGGCCATGTGTTTGTCTCCAGTACACTTTCTCCTCAGCACACTCGTCTCTTGCACCGCCGCCTCTGCCACGTCCAGTCTGCCGCCGTACACAGCATGCTCCGCACCCAGCCGGCCAAGGACCTTGACCTGGAGACTTTCCCCCTCCCGTGCCCCACTGAGTGCATGGACNGCACTCGCGTGGTGCTAGCACGGTGTCGTTGCGTTCATCTCGTCTTGTTGTGCTACACGCCACCGCCCGTGACAACCTGTGGCATGTACCTCGCCTCTCCTCCTCCCCTTCCGTCTCCTCCCCGTTGGTCGCCACAGGCCATGTGTTTGTCTCCAGTACACTTTCTCCTCAGCACACTCGTCTCTTGCACCGCCGCCTCTGCCACGTCCAGTCTGCCGCCGTACACAGCATGCTCCGCACCCAGCCGGCCAAGGACCTTGACCTGGAGACTTTCCCCCTCCCGTGCCCCACTGAGTGCATGGACTGCACTCGGGGGAAAATGCACCGGTCCACGTACCCCTTGTCTTCCTCCCGTCCGTCCGCCCCTCTTGACCTTGTCCACTCGGACGTCATGGGTCCTCTCCCCACCGAGTCCATCGGCGAGCATGGTCGCTATGTCCTCACCCTCACTGACGACTATTCTCGCTACCGCTGGGTCTTCTGCCTTCGGCAGAAGAGCGATGTCGCCCACGCCATGCAGGACTGGCTTGTCCTTGTTCTTCATCATCCATGCTGCAAGGTCAGCCGCATGCATCGTCACGGTCGCATCGGCTGGTGCTATCTCGGTCCCTTTTAGGATGTCAAGGTAGCCACGCACGTTCATGACAATCTCAAACTGCCATTTCCACAAGCGAAAACCTGTCCCCGTGAATTTGGACATACCCGCCTCAAGGCGGGCTGGTGTCGGATCCGCCATTTCTTGCGGTTGCTCGTCTTTTCTGCTTCGCTGCTACTCTGCTTCGTTGAGGCCGATGAGGCTGATGAGGCTGCTGACTGCGACCGTTGTCAAAGGTGCAATTGATTCCGTTGCATACCCCTCCCGCCGATGATCGCCTAAGGCGATGGTGCCGTCGTGAGAGAACGGACTCGGGGTTGTACCACCTTCTAAAAAGGGATAGAGCTTAATCCCGTAGGGGCTCGAGGGTCTTGTCCAACATGGACAGAGCGATTCCTCGTCCCCTAGTCCGCCACGTGCGCGCACCCTACTTGAAGAAGCCGATGGAGCCGATGGAGCAGATGGAGCCGTCCGATGGTCGTGTCCCTGTTTTACTTGTGCGCCCTGCAAGACCACGCGCTAGTCGGTCTTGGAAGCGTGCCTTAGAACCAGAAGTGTGGGCCCATAACCCTTTGTCAATGCGCCGGATAGCAACGGTCTAGAAAACGGGTCCCGACATGGGAGGCCGCCAACCGCTCTTGGTATTGCAACTAAGATAACCTATCACCCTCGAACGAGGGATCCACAATTTAGGTTCGTTTGGTTTGCAACCTCACGAAGTCCACATGTTGGTCTTTAGTGTCTACCTTTGGTTGGACACTCTGTGAGGAGTCTCAAAGGCAAGAACTGTAAATGGATGCATGCAAGGTACAAGCTTTTATACTTGCAGAGCTTTGCTAAAGCTTCTGCTTGTAGTGGCTCCACTGGAGCCAACCTCATCCTACATTCCTACTTGGCGCGTCCTTAGACCGCCAAGTGTCATCCTCAAGGCAGGCCCTAGTAAGCTTCCTAGAAGCTTCCTGTCTAGTTTTGGCCACAAAGAAAATTGCGGCCGTCGCGGGGTTTGAACCCGCGACCTCTGGTTTGAGACTCCGGTGCCTGATCAACCAAGCCAAAAAGGTATGGTTCCTCTGATGAGCCACAGGGGACATACCCATTATGGGCAGTGCATTCCTGGCCCATCTCAGAACAGACCAAAAGGACATACTCCATAGAGCAGTGCATGCCTTGTCTGTATGTGTAGCTAGCCAGATAGGCAGTGGACAAGGTGCACACTATTTCAACAAATCTCTCCCTTGCACCTCTGTCCATCTGTCCCTTGCTCGGCTCCATCAATGCCTTGGATCTCACCCTTCCTCTGCCGCACTCCTCATGCCGAATCCACGAATGCCTGCATAATGCAAGTCGCTGTCCAGCGGCTTGGTCATCCAGTCAGCAAGCATGCTCTTTGTTCCACAGTGCTGTAAGTCCACCACGTTCGTCATGACCAGGTCAGGTGAGTAGTAGTAATGTATGTCGATGTGCTTCGTTCGCCGGGAGATGATCTCGTCTTCANCCTTGCACACCTCAGACAAAGCAACGTACTCTGCCTCAGCCGTGGACACGGAAACACAATCCTGCTTCCTGCTGGCCCATGAGATGGCAGCGCCATTCAAGATACACACGTATCCAGAGGTGGATTTCCTGTCGTCGAGATTTCCTCCCCAGTCAGCGTCGGTGTAGCATTTCAGACGAAGGGGGTCCGTTCCTTCTTGGCCTCCAAGGACGAGGCCCATGTGACGTGTCTTCTGCAGGTAGCGCAAGATGCGCTTGACTGCCTGCCAATGTTGTGGCCCAGGGTTGGCCACGAATCTGCTCACTTGTCCCACAGCATAGCAGATGTCCGGACGAGTCCCTACCATGGCGTACATGATGCTACCCACGGCGGACTGGTAGGGGATGTCTTGCATCTCCCTTTGTTCTGCTTCGTTGCTTGGCGACATGGAGGCCTTCAGCTTTGTGTCGGTCGTCATTGGGGTGCTGACAGGTTTGCAGTCTTCCATGTGGTAGCGCTTCAGCACCTCACCAATGTATTTGGTTTGGTTGAGTTCGATGGTGCCTGCTACTCGGTTGCGGTGGATGGCAATCCTGAGGTAGTACTCGAGAGGACCCACGTCCTTCATCTTGAACCTTTTGCTGAGGTCAGACTTCAGCCCATCCAGCAACTCGACCGAAGACAAGCAGATGATCAGATCATCCACGTACAGCGCAACCAGCATCAGCCCTCTCCCATCATCGGGCACGTACATGCTCGGGTCATTCTGGCAATGCGCGAAGAAGAGGCCGGTCATGAAACCATCCATCTCTTTGTACCACATCCTTGGGGCCTGTTTCAGCCCGTAGAGCGCTTTCACCAACTTGCACACCTTGCCCTTGGGAGCTTCGACTCCTTCGGGCACCTCCATCAGCACTTCCTTGTCAAGATTCCCATAAAGGAAAGCTGTCCTGACGTCCATCTGGTGTATCTCCAAGTTCTTTGTGGCAGCAATTCCAAGGAGAGAGCGGATGGAGGCAAAGGTCACGACGGGCGCGAACGTCTCATCGTACTCGGAGCCCGGGCGTTGAGAGAACCCCTTAGCCGCTACCCTTGCCTTGAACTTGTCGATGTTGCCGTCTTGCTTCTTCTTCACTCGGAGGACCCACTTGGATCCCACCATGTGGGCCTTGTCGGGTCTATCCACCAGCACCCACGTGCCGTTCTCGGCAATGGATGCGAGCTCGCTATCCACTGCCTCCTTCCACTTGGCCGCATCTGGGCCATTCATGGCCTCCGCCACTGTGGATGGCTCTCCCTGAGCCATGCANACCAGCTAAGGCCGGTCCAATCATCCTCATACCGCAAAGGTGCTCTCTTTGGTCGCAAACTGCGCCGGGGTAGTGGTGCCGCTTCTTGCTTTGGTGCTGGTGCTTCCACAGGTGGTGGTTTGTCGTCGGCGTCGTCGTCAGAAGAGTCGTCAGACTCCAAGTCAGACTCGGAAGCCTCGGATGCCTCAGTATCTGCGTCCATGTCAGATGCTGCATCATCCTCCGCAGCCACTCTCCCATTCCCACCACCTGCTGGCAAGGCGAGCCAGTTGTCGGGTGCTTGGTCTCTGGACTCAAGCAACACTATCCACTCTCCCGCTTTGGGAGTGAGGGTCGCGTCCAGCAGCTCTCCCTTTCCAAGGGTGCGTTCGTCGAACACAACGTCGCGGCTTCTCACGAGCTTGCCCGCTGCCTGGTCCCAAAGCCGATAGGCTTTGTGTGATGTGTCGTACCCAACCATGATGCACTTCTTGGAGCGTGCGTCGAGCTTGCCTCCACCTTCTCCTGACTGGATCTTCACCCATGTAGTTGACCCGAACACCTTCAGATGAGATGCGTTGGGTTTCTTTCCCGACCATGCTTCCTGTGGGGTCTTCAGCTGCTTGTCCTGCTCCTTTCCACGCTTCCGCAAGGCGGTCGCTGGTGTGAGGTTCAAGAGGTAGCAAGCCGTTGTTGCTGCTTCAGCCCAAAAGCGAGGTGGGAGCTTGGCGTCGAAGAGCATGCTTCGCACCATGCCGAGTAGGGTCTGGTTCATCCTCTCGGCAACGCCGTTGCTTTGGGGGTTGTAAGGGGTGGTTTGCTCGTGGCGGATGCCATGATGCTTGAGCCAAGGCTTGCATGCCTCGTACTCACCCCCGTTGTCACTTCGGAGCG
>SZWC01010503.1:20749-32157 GCA_023375785.1 Penium margaritaceum | reverse complement strand
GAGCAGTCTGACAGAGGGAGTTGAAGTCGGTGAGGCGCTCGGACGTCAGGGCCAAGGTGGCACCCTAAAAAAGAGTGACAGCCAGTGCCCATGACTTGCGAGGGTCAGCTCTTGAGTCGGTGAGCAGATCGCTAAGGAACCGACTGAAGTCTTTGGTGAAATCCGGGGCGGCCTTCATCAGGTCGGAAGCGGCGCGGACCGCCATCTGTGTCTAGGCGGGGTCAGACGCCTGGTATGGAGTGAGGTAGTAGGCGAGGACTCCCTCGCTCATGGCCCACATGCGGAAGCGCGGTTCCCAGGACTTGAAGTCGTTCCCAGTCCGGAAGACGGGCGGGTCCGACTCAAACCACTTGGGTGGCTTGACCGTCGGCAGAGCGACGGCTGAAGCCACTGCGGGGCCGGGCATAGAGGAGGCAACCCCCTTACCCAGCAAAGCCAGCTCCTCAAAGCTCAGAGGGGGGCGAGTTGAGCTCGGGCCAGCATCGGTGCTGGAGCTCGTGCCCTGGAGGGCGGCATTGGGCTCACGCTCTCGGCGGTGAGCCTTCAAGCGGATGAGGCGTGCTTGCATCAGCTCTTCCTCGCCCTCCTCGCCAGAGTCGGAGAGGTTCTCTGTGACCTCATCAGCATTACCGCCATGTGCGAGGTTGTCCTCGCTCGGGTCAGCGGACGGATGCTGCTGCTACTGCTGGGGCTGCTGTTGCTGAGGCAGTAAGCCCCTGATCAGGTCCTGTAGCTCAGCGACCTGCTTTGTCAAAGTATTGCGGCTCTCCGCCTGCAGGTCAGCCAGCGCGCGCACCTGGCACACCAATGTCGTCGGGCTCGGCGGCCACTGTTGTTGCTGTTGTTGTAGCTGCTGTTGCTGCTCCTACTGTTGCGGCTGCTGCTGTTGTCACTGTTGCTGTTGTTGCTGCTACTGCTGCTGATGTTTCTGCTGCTGCAGTTACCGCTGTGGTGTTGATGGTGGCCCTCGGCGTTGGCCGCTGACGAAACTGCCCTCGGCAGCTACGTAGATGGCAGCACTGGCGGGGGTTTGCTTTGGCATGACGATCGGTTGCTCCCCCCTTTGTTGTTGTGGAGAGGGCAGCCACGGAGCACCACCACAGAGCGCTGTCGCGGAACACCGACGCAGAACAAATCCGCCGCGGAACACTTCCGCGGAGCACCACTGGTGGACATGCGGAGCACCATTGGTGGAGATGCGGAGTGGAGAGGGTAGTGTGAAACATCGCCGCGGAACACTCCCGTGGATCACAGTCGTGGAACGCTGCCGCGGAACACTACCACGGAGCACCACCGCGGAGCGCTGTCTCAGAACACCACCGCGGAACAAATCCGTCGCGGAACACTTCTGCGGAGCACCACCGCAAAACACCGCCGCGCAACCCCGGCTACCACGGCCGGTCCGCGGTGGTTGCCGAACGCTCTGACCGTCTGACAACCATGGATCAGCCGCGAAACTACTTCGGACGTGCGACCGTGGAACTCCGTGGATCACCGCCAGCGTGTTCCCGAACCACCGCGGAGCTGCCGCGGTGGAACGTCGTGGATCCGTGGAACACCGCGGATCTGCCGCGGCACTGTCACCGCGAGGTGGTGCACTCCGGAACGTTGCATGCCAGCGCGGCACCGGTCGGCATGTTTCGTTGCGGCCCCGCAGTTGTCGCGTCTGTTGCGGAGACCTCGCCGCCGTTGAACACCGCGAATGTTGCGCAAAGCGACTTCCACTGTTGCGGAACGGCTGCGGAATGTCCGCGGAGTTTTTACAAAAAATGGTCAAAATGGTGATGGGTCCTCCCAGGACCTCCCGCCGAGGTAGTGGGTACTGCTGCTGCTACAACTCCAGGCAACGGCTGCAGTTGGTCACTTCTACTGCGGTTGTTGCGCCTCTGCTACGCAGCTGTGCAAGCACTACCTCGCCGCTCTGATACCATGAGGGACAGCTTCCTAGTACTGTTGTCGCTGGCGTGGCAGTACAAGCCGGCCAGCTAACTCACTAGCACACACAGGTGGAGGTGAGAACAGCAAGGGGTTGGCTAGGGACACAAACACAAGTGTCAGAAGCTGCAAATGTTGAATAGTGCAGAGAGAGATAACAAATGAGACCTGGACAACCTAAATAGTGTCACAGACCTAGTGGATGCACACACACATGTGGTGCACAAGGATGCTATATTCTAGCACGACAAAACAGTTGCAAAAATACAGTTTTGGCCATAACTCCCTAAAGACACGTCAGAACGATGAGCCATCTGGACCAGAACGGCCACATCAACGAAATCTACATCCTGATAGACTGCACGCCTATGTGCTATCCCACAGCATGAATCTAAAAAATATGAGATTCCTCTGGGGGTCTGTCACCGCCGGCCACCGGTCTTCTGTCATCGTCGCCAGTCTCAGGGATCTGCACGTGAATGGACATGAGCCAAAGGGCCACCGTAATTCGTGTACAACACACACAACAACAACGTGGTCACGTCATCTGGCTCTCCCACAGCAGCTGGGTCAGGACTCTTCAGCTTCACCTGGCCATCACGTGACATAGGTGAAGATGCGTTGGGCATGAGGGGCAGGTACTCGGCGAAGCGAGTGGTCAGGGTCTGCACATAGGCAGCATGCAGGATGCACTGTGAGTGATCATGCTCGAGCTCCATCCCCAGGAAGACTCGAGCAGACCCGAGATCATTCATCTGGTAGGCGGTGTGCAGTAGGTCCTTCACACGCTGGTTGGCAGCCATGTCAGGCGACGCAATGAGGAGATCGTCAACGTAAACCAGGACAACGGTGAGGGTCTGGCCTCGCGGGCTGACGAATAGTGCGGGGTCAGCGGTACTGCACTGAAGGCCNTTCCACAGCCGCCGGACTCTCCCAGTGCCGACGTCGAAGCCCGGAGGCTACACCATGTAGAGCTCCACATACTCCAATGAACCATGGAGGAAGGCGTTGCTCACTTCCATCTGATGCAGCTCCCACCTATGCTGGGCAACTAGACTGAAGAGCGCCCGGCTCATGGAGAACCGGCCAACTGGAGCAAAGATGTGGTCGTAGTCGACCTTAGGGATATGAGCAAACCCCTTGGGTGTGAGGCGGGCTTTGTACTTGTCCAAGGACCCGTCGTACTTCCATTTAGGCCAAAAGACCCACTTGGCACCGATGGCCTTCAGATGTGGAAGGAGGTCGACAAGGTCATACACGTGGTGCTGCCGGATAGCACCGAGATCATCAGCACAGGTAGCATCCCAGTGTGCGGCCTCAGGAGATGCACGAGCCTCGCGCAGGGTAGCTGGGTCCTCTGGGCATGCTATGGAGCAGACTGAGAGGGGGTGTGCTTCTCGAGCTCCAAGTGGGATGCCTGTGAGTGTAGCAATGACAGCATGCCGATGCTCATGATGAAGCATGGCGTAGCCCAGTGCAGAGCCAGGGTGAATGTCTCTAATGATTGCCGAAGTAGTCAGGCCGAGGGCCTTGGTGCCAGGGTCCCCACTCACGACCTTGGGAGTGGAAGAGACACTTGGAGCGACAGGGGGCCGAGACGCCACAGGGTGAGGTGCTGCGGTCTGCACACTCACTGACGGCCTGGGTCGGAACCTGTCGTGTGGGCCACGCGTGTAGCGTGGTAGGGTAGGAGATGGCCCCGAGTCTGACGGGCCGAAGGAGGCGGCCGGGGCTCCTGGCCCGGAGGGACCAGCAGACGCGACTGGAATTGCTGGCTCGGAGGGACCAGCGGACGCGACGTGGGTTGCTGGTCCGGAGGGGCCAGCGGACGCGATTGGGGCCGCAAGTTTGGAGGGGCCAACAGACACTACTACGGCCGTCGGCCCGAAGGGGCAAGCGGGCGCGACTGGGGCAGCTAGCCCGGAGGGACCAGTGGACATGACTGGGACCGCCGGCCCTGAGGGACCGGTGGACGCGTAAGGGAATCCTGGCTTAGAGGGGCGAGCAGGCGCGACCGGGGCTTCTAGCTCGTAGGGGCCAGCGGGCACGACTAGGATTGCTGGCTCGGAGGAGGGAGCGGGCGCGACACGGGCTGCTGGCTCGGAGGGGCCAGCGGGCGCGACAGGGGCTACTGGCTCAGAGGGAGTAAGTGATGTCCCACTCGAAAGCGGTAGGACGGAGGATGGAATCACCACTCCCCCACGCGACAAGAGGGACACCGATGAGCCGAAGCAAAGGAGATTGCACGATAACTGTTCCTCGAAGAAGAGGGCATCATGGGATTCGACGATGCAGTGTTGAGAGGGATCCCAGAAGCGCCAAGCCTTGGACTGACGAGAGACACCAAGAAAGGTGCAAGGACACCCGCGGGGGGCGAGCTCGCCACCTTGCTGCGGGACGGGCAGCCACACGATGGCTACACAGCCTCAGACGCGAGCGTGGTGGAGGTCGGCTTGTTGACCACACCAATGCTGGTATGGCGTGGACTGGCAGGGAAGGGTTCCGTGAGGAATCTGGTTCCAGACCCACGTCATGTAGGCCATGGCTTCAAAGTAGAAGCCATCAGAGAGGCCAGACTCAATGCACATGGTGCGGATGGCATTGGCCATGGTACGGTTCCACCGCTCGGAGACGCCATTCTGGGCGGGCATGTAGGGCGCGGACGTCTCGTGGTGGATACTGCGGGAGGCCAGAAAATTCGTGGTCTCGCCCATGTACTCACCACCATGATCGGAGCAAAAGCGGCAAAGGGATCGAACACAACTGCACTCTACAAGGACAAGCCAGTCCTGAATGGTATGAGCGACATCGCTCTTCTGCCAAAGGCAGAAGACCCTGCGGTAGTGCGAGTAGTCGTCAGTGAGGGTGAGGAGGTAACGGCCATGCTCTCCGATGGACTCGGTAGGGAGAGGACCCATGACATCAGAATGGACCAGGTCGAGAGGGGCCGATGCACGGGAGGAGGACAAAGGGTATGTGGACTTGTGCATCTTGCCCTGAGTGCAATCAACGTACTCCGTGGACACGGCAAAGGAAAAGTCTCATAGTCAAGGCCCTTAGCCGGCTGGGTGCGGAGCATGCTATCGATGGCAGCAATGTGGACATGGCAAAGGCGGCCGTGTAGGAGACGGGTGTGTTGTGGAGAGAGCGTACTAGTGACAAACACATGGCCTGTGGCGGCCGATGGGGAGGTGACAGAAGAAGACGAGGACAGACGAGGCACATGCCACAGGTTGCCACAGACGGTGGCGTGAAGAACGACAAGACCGGACGGACGCAACGACACAATGGCAACACCACGCGAATGCACAACGTCCATGTCCATGCGGTCAAGGGCAGTAACAGACAGGAAGCTGAGCTCAAGACCGGGGACGAAAAGGACATCGGTTAGGAAGACATCACCGGCATGGCCACGGAAGCAAACGACACCAATGCCGCGGTCAGGTAACACCTGGGTGAAGCCTGTCTGGACACCGGATACATCGCCAACAAGACCAAGCATACTAAAGGCAACACGAGAGGCCGTCATGTGATGCGTGGCCTTGGAGTGGATGATCCAGGTCTCGGTCGGGTCCTGGACCAGAGTCACCAGATCTCAACGGTCACATGGCAGAACGTAAGAGACGCGGATGTGGTGGAAGGGGGCGCGAACCGAGACTGCCAATCATCAAGCCAAGCGACGTCATCATGGAGGGGAACAAAGGAAACCTCAAGATACGGCGAGACAGACGAGGAGGCAGGACATGAATGTAGCTCAGTCCCAGTCATGCAGGGCAAGGGGGACGGGCAGGAGGTGACGCAACTGGCAGTTCCCGGGGGGGGAGGGGGAGGCAGGCCAAGCTGGAGTGCAATGAACTGCTCCAGTTTTCGCTCATGCGTGGATGGCCCGGCAGTGCAGACTGAGTGCGGAGTGACGGTGCCGGAGCTCGGATAGAATGAGGACTGCACCGGTGAAGTTAACGGGGGTGCCGACGGGTGCGGGTGATGCTGCTGTGGAGTTGGCGTCGGCGGGACCGCTATGGATGTCGAAGGAGAGGAGCTGCTGGACGAGGTCGGTGCGTCAAGGCCAGCGACAACAACAACGGCAGAGGCAAGATGGTACTCGCGCTGGCGATGCATGGTGGTGATGATGCGTGCCTCGTCCGTGGACAGCATGCACGTGTACCACCCATGCCCGGGCTGGCCACAGTTGTGGCAGACTGAGCCACCACCACTGGACTCAATCGACTGTTGCTGCTTCTGCTGCTACTGACCCTTGCCCTTCTTCCTCTGGCGTTTCTTCTTCGCCGACGACGAAGAGCTGGTGGAGGTAGCTGGTGCGGGGGAAGCGACGGCCATGGAGGCGACGGTGGGGGAGGCCAGAGCCTTTGTACGTTGAAGGCAGGACTCCAGGCGAGCTTCCTCAATCCGGAGGCAGAGGTCGTATGCCCAAGGCATGAGAGTGCCCTGGGCCACCATGGTGGAGAGGACTTCCTGGGAGTAGTGCACAAAGATGTCCGCGTACGCGGTAGTGGGGCCGTGCTTGATGGTGAAGAGCGGGGCCAGAGGGGGTGGAGCAGAGGTGCCGAGGTAACGAAGGATGTCTTCAGCCCGCTGCTAATAGGCGGTGACTGTCTCCGTCTTCCCTATGTGGAGGGAGTTGAACTCCCGAAGCAGACGGCTGGTCTCATCCTCGCTAGACAGGCGATGGGGGTGAGTGAGGAAGTGCCATGCGGTTGCAGGGTCTGGGATGCTGCTAGCGGTGAAATTGCCAAGAAAGGGCTCTAAGGCCAGGCGGGAAGCTGGAGGAACGATAGGGACGAGGGCACGGACGACGCAACCAGTGTCATATAGCTGGTTGGCCTGGGTGAAGTCGTACCAAAGAGTGTAGTACGCCCACAGGCCCTCCCCCTACGCCTAGATCTGGAACCTGAGCTCCCAACTCCAGAACTGCTCGCCGGCCTAAAGCGGCGGGGGTGGCATCTCAAATTCCTTTTGCATGCGGCCGGCGCCCAGAGTGGGGCCAAGGACGGAGGTCACTGTTTGCCCCTGGCGCTAAGTCTGCTATTGCGTCAGGTAATGCGTGGCGGCGGATACAACCAGGATGGCGTGCACAGGAGGAATGAATGGCAGCAGAGTACTGTTGGCTGTCTGTGAGGCCAATGGCTACANAAGCTGGAGGAACGATAGGGACGAGGGCACGGACGACACAACCAGCGTCATATAGCTGGTTGGCCTGGGTGAAGTCGTACCAAAGAGTGTAGTACGCCCACAGGCCCTCCCCCTACGCCTAGATCTGGAACCTGAGCTCCCAACTCCAGAACTGCTCGCCGGCCTAAAGCGGCGGGGGTGGCATCTCAAATTCCTTTTGCATGCGGCCGGCGCCCAGAGTGGGGCCAAGGACGGAGGTCACTGTTTGCCCCTGGCGCTAAGTCTGCTATTGCGTCAGGTAATGCGTGGCGGCGGATACAACCAGGATGGCGTGCACAGGAGGAATGAATGGCAGCAGAGTACTGTTGGCTGTCTGTGAGGCCAATGGCTACAGTGCTGCAAGCTGCTGCGTCAAAGCGACGAGCTGTTACTGCTTGGCAGCAAAGGGATTTGGGGTGTCGGGGACGACACCTGGTGAATGTTGTTGTTGCTGCCACTGCTACTGCTACTGCTGTTGTTGCTGTTGATGCACCTACAGCTGCAGCTGCTACTGTTCTTGGTCCTACTGCTGCTGCTGCTACTGTTGCTCCTGCTATAGTTGTTGTTGCTGCTGCAGCTGTTGTAGTTGCTACAAGAAAAGGGAGGGGGTACTCCCCCTTGGGGGTCCCCCCAGCGGAGGAAGACCCCTCCCCACTAGGGCTGTTAGCCATGGTTTGGTGCCCCCTCTCTTTGTTGTTGTTTTTGTTGCTAATGTTAGTAGTGACGTAAGCCCAAGACGGCTGGTGTCAATAGCTGCTACGGCGTAATCTGTTGCTGCTACTGCTAAAAGGTTTCTTCCCCACCCTTTTGTCCCCTTTCATTATTGATGACGTCAGTAGTGACGTGAATAGTGATGTCAGAGCTTGAATGCTGATGTCAGCAATAGCTAGATGCTGACGTTAGTAGTGGGTAGATGCTGATGTCAGCAGCGGCTGTGGGTAAAGCTACTATTACACTACTGCATCGGCTACTGTTGGTGATGCCTCTGCTGCTGTTGTTGCTGTTGCTACCGTTGCTTGCCGCTGCTACTGCTAAGGCCGCTGCTGCTGCCACTGCTGCTAATGTTGCTACTACTATTGCAACTTCTGTTGTAGCTGCTGCTACTGCTGCGGCTGCTATGGTAGTAGCAACTGCTGCTGCTAGTGCTGCTGTTACAACTGTTGCTACTGCTGTTCCTGCTGCTACGTCTGCTCCGGCTGCGATGGCAGCAGCAACTGTTGCTGCTACTAGTGGTGCTGCTATTGTTGTAGCTGTTGCTACTCCTCTTGTGTGCTGCTGCGGCTATAGTGGCTACCGAGGGTGGGGGAATCATGTTTCTTGCTAGCCTCTTCTATTCTTTCTTTCTTTTTTTTCCTTTCGTCTGGCACAGCGAGCCTTGTTGCTCGCTGTGGGCACCGGGCTGTGAGCAGTGAGCTCGCTGCTCGCTACCAACAGCTCGCTGCTCATAGTGAGCAGCGGGCTCGCTGCTTGCATCTCGTTGCTTGCAGCAAGCTGCGGGCTGCGAGCAACAACAGCTCTTGCTGGCTGCTGCCGACTGCTGTTTGCTGCTGCTGCTGTAGGTGCTGGAGCTGGCTACTGCTGCTACTGCAGCTGCTGTAGCTCGCTACTGCTGCTGCTCACTGCTACTGCTGTTGCTTGCTATCGCTGGTACTGCTGCTACGAGCTGTTGCTATTGGCCGCCATTGCTGCTTGCTTCTGCGGGCTGCTACTGCTACTACTGTTGCAAGCTGCTACAAGCTGCTGCTGTTGCAAGCTACTACTACTGCAGGCTGCTGATGCTCCTACTACGAGCTGCAGCTGCTACCGGATGCCGCTGCTGCACGCAGTTGTTGATGGCTATTGCTGCCACTGCTCCCTGCAGCCTCTTGCTGCTGCCACTGCTGCTCCAGGCTACTGATGCTCCTCAATGGTGCCAGTCACTGCATCTGGGTGAAGTTGCCGCGTGCGTCGTCGCCCACAAGTGTCGGACGCGACCTGCTGCTTACCTCCTTGCGTCACGCGTGGGAGTCAGTGCTACCAGAAAAAATCCGGCAGCATTTCCCCAGGCCCAGTTGCCGTGGGAAGACATCTGATGCCGCCGCCAGGCGAGTCAATGCTGCCGGAAAACATCCGACAGCATTTCTCCTGCAACGGCGCGTATGGGGGTCCGTTGGGGTTGTCTGGAACCTATACGCCAGTCTTTTGCTGTTGCGGGTACGCTCTAGCTCTGATACCAAAACAGAAAAAAACTAGGCAGCAGGTTCGGGCAGCAACATTGTTGATGCAGCATGCGGGATTCCACGCTCGTTGCCTAAGTCTGCTGCCCCCTCAGTCTGCTGCTCTAGAGACTAAGTCTGGAAGCTCTGGGTTTGTTACTCAAAAAAGCGTGCGCCAGAATTTGCGCCAGAAAGCAGCTGAAAACTGAAATTGACTGATTAACAATGAAGAATGAGGAACAATGGGAGACCCCTCCATGTTCTAGCCCCCCTCCACTAGTGTAGAACTTGTTACTCAGCTATCCGGCCAATCAGAATATAGTCCTAGCCTATTTTCTGGCAGGCAGGGTTTTCTCGGTGAGCCCTGCCAGACGCCCGACAGCCCAAAACCCGGGCGTCGTCCGTTTTGTCTTAAAACTGGATCATACCATAATACCGACGGTGCGAACGAAGTCATGCGATTAGAATCGGCAAGAAGAATAGCAGCAAAGAGTTATGGCTTCCCGAACCCAGGCAGTGCCTACGACGGTCCATGATGCCAAACAGTGCCACACAACAAGAGACATGGACCGTAGGAAGAGCATGATGCTACAGATACAATGGCACAGTCAGAACAGCACTAGACGCATGCACACAACATCTGCGGTGGCCGTGACCGCCGGCGGTTCGACCGCCAAGGAGGCCTGTCAATGGAGCTGAGCACGTCGCCAGAGGGAGGAGGCTCTAGCAAACTGCAAGTAGGCTTCAGCGCGCGTCGGCTCCACCGGACGGCACTCCAACAGCGTCAAGTCTCGCCGTCAGTCATCTGTACGCCGATGTACACAAGCCAGGAGGACACAAGACGGCACAATGAGAGATGCGCAAAAACAAACAAAACATAGGGTGCTCTCTCCATTGGCTGATAGCCTGAGTAACAAGACTCGTAGAGATGAGGGTCTTGGTTAGTGTGGGAGGGGTCTCACACTAAAACTCAGCTATTGCTCACTTTCAACCACAGTTTCAGCACTTGAGTGCAAGTTTTCCCACTCACGATTGAGCAGCCAACACTGCTCAGGTGCGAGTTTTGGACACAGCAGGTCTCGCACTTCAATCCAAGTGCATGAGACAATAGAGAATGTCTTCGCCAGACTAGCACACCATCTTTTCCATCTCAATCATCCATGTGCCCGGGTTTCGACTGACAAAAAAATGGAATATACCCCAAAAACACATCCAGACTCTACAATGATGTACTAACACTACCGACAAGCCAAGCTAGACAAGTTTAGGCCTCCTGAGAGGCTATAACTGAGTAGATGCGTGGAAGCTTCCTAGCAACACTGTCGCTGACTAAGCATGAGTGTCTGGTCAGACGGTGACGATAGTCACAGGTCGTACACACAACGGCAAGGATCTGGCTAGGAGACATGACTCAAAGTGTCACAATACTTAAATAGCATTTGTAGAGAGAGATGAAAAATGACAGGTCCATGGCATAAGTACCTGCCGCGGTGTACGGTGGGTGTCGTACACGGCAGCACAAGGTCTGTCCTGAAAACTGGTCCAAAACCATTGTTTGGTTGCAACTCAGCGTAGACATGTCAGGACACTACGTCGTCCGAACCTGGACATGCAGAATCACAAGTCGGACACTATGACTGGTCACATGCATGTATCCAGCATCAAATGGTGGACACACAATGTAAAGACATGCAAAATGGGCCCATGGCTCATCCACCGATAAGCTCCTACGTGCTGCAGAAAACATGCAGGAGGTCCATGGCAGCGACCAGTCCTCTAGGACGGTCGTCGGTCAGCTCCAACCTGGTAGTCCACCACCACACAACGCATCGGCACCACCTGGGTCCGCATCAGGGATATGCAATGGCATGGACACGACCAAATGGTCACAGTAAACTGTACAAGTCGACAAGAACGTCACAAATCACAACACTCCCCCATGACCCGATGGTACGCATGTCCATAAACGTGCAAGACTGAAACAAGCACACCAACATGTGCACAAACAGTCGTGACACAGACACAGACACACCCCACACTCAACCACTCTTAGGCAAGGGGCGAAGCCCAACTGAACGAATGGCCACCAGACACTTCTTGCGTGCTAGT
>SZWC01010502.1:80511-99489 GCA_023375785.1 Penium margaritaceum | reverse complement strand
CCCAAGGGTTGCTGATGTGGCTGTGGCCATCGTTGACATCAGCCGCCATTGCCGGCTGGCTGCGCAGAGTTGCAACACGATTTACGCGCGTTGATTTCGGCGACCACCCGCAGTCGAACCAATCCACGGACAATCTCAAACCCGACAAACCTCAATCGACAACTTTCGCTTTCATAGGCACAGCTCGCGACGAGGTCGAAAGACATTTAGCACAACAACGAGGTCGTGAACCACCTCTCATGAGCAAGGAGCCCACCTAAGCGCCAAGAACGACCTGGGGTTCCACCCGGTCTTCAATTAGTTGTTACACTTTGTAGGGGAATGGGTAAGTATAGTACCTCATTTTATAAAATCAACCTATTCTGGTGGTAAAACCCTATTCTCCTTTTGGTTTCAGGAAATTTTCCATTCCAGACCAGATGAAGGCTTTCCAACAATTTTTCCGTGAAATTCAAAAATTTAAGATTAAAGAGGGTGAGTGGCAACGATACTGACCGGATTTTTTATTTATGAGTATTAAGGATTAAAAATTCATGAGAACTTTGAAGCCTTAATTATGCTACGCCGGGCGGAACATGGGTGATTGAAAAGTAAAAATTGCATATCACACAGGCATTTGTGAAAATAGGGAACTTGAATAACTTGTAATCCGCTATATTTGTACTTCAATTGAAGTTTTCAGAACTATGGAGCGCACATGTACAGGAGCGGAAATGAGAACGAGGCATGTTTGTGGTCTTCATAGCTCACCTCAAGTAATGCATGCGACGTCACATCATGAGAGGCTATTTGAACAAACTCTGCCAAAAGGTAGAGGTTTGAAGAAAATCTAGGGGTATCTTTCTGAAAGTGTAACACCGTCGAGGAGACAAATGATTAATGTCCGAAGGTCTATACGGTTCGCGATGGTTCCGTCACTAATGAAGAGTGCTCGAACTTGTCACAATCTATTCTTGAAAAATTGCTAGGATACTTCCTAACCTCGCTGTTACTGACGTGGCGACACTTTCCAGTCAACAAGCGCATTAGCAAGCAAGCACGTGCAAGAAATAGAAAGGATCAGGTTAGGGAGACATGTAAATTCTCCTAAGCTTAAATACCTTAGTGGTTCAGAGACAAATGACAACTGAGAAGCACACAACATGAATAGTTGCCGCCGCGCACAGCGGGTGACACACGCGATAGTGTCATTTTGTCTTAAAATCAGCCCAAAATTAATGTTTTGGCTGCAACTCTGTGCTTAAGTACCCAAACGCAACATCATCAAAACCTAGAGATGCAAAATCTTGAGCCCGACGCTACGACTGGTCACACGCACAAGTCCATCATCGATTGGTGGACAGAAAATGCAGAACATGCAAATCGGGCAAGAGAGCCAGTCCACCGAGAAAATTGTAGCGTGTGCATGAAAATCACAAAGCACCCCGACAAGCACTTGGGATGTCGTAGCAGCTGTTTGGCAGCTGATGGTGGGTGGAGCCACAACTCATCGGAGCTCCGGTGCCAGCTACATCTGCATTAAGGATCTGCACGAGCATGAACACGTTCGAGTGGTCATAGTAAGCTGTACAAACAGACGGGGACGACTCACATCACAACACTCCCCCATGACCCGATGGTACACATGTCCATACACGTACAAAACTGACACAGGTGCGCAACGAGATGCTCGACAGTCCATGTTCACACACCCCACTATCAGTAACTCTCAAGCAAGGGGCGAAGTCCAACTGAAAAAATGGCAACCGTGAACTTTCCGCGCGCAAGTGCCTTGGTGAAGAAGTCATCCCCTACATGTCCGTGCCAACCCAAATGACCGGAGATCACCTTTCGCTCGAGATGATCACGCACAAAGTGATGCTCAAGAGTAATGTGCTTTGAAAGTCCATGAAACACACTAGAGTTCTTTGCAATGGCAAGAGCATTGTGGTTGTCACAACAGAGAACGACACAAGGCACAAATTGGCGCAGCTCATGAAACAGATGATACAGCCACACCGCCTCAGCAGCCCACGCCCCAAGAGGAACATGCTTAGCCTCTGATGAGCTACATGCAATACAACCCTGCTTGCCATTGCGCCACGAGACAGCGGTGCCACAAAGCAGAAACACGTAGCGTGTCCAACTGCGTCCATCAGGACTCCATGCCCAGTCATTGTGCCTTCAGTCGTTGACTACTCCTGTTGACGGTGGTAGTCAACGTGTGGTACGTGGTGTCCACACCGTACCTTGGCCACTCCTGTTGACGACGACTGGAAAACGCGTGGACACCACGTACCACACCACTTGCAGAGCCGCGGGAAGGGCCCTCGCCCGAGAACACAATGAAAAAGTGTGCATGGAGGTTGACGGCGAAGGCAATTTCGGGTCACGTGGTTCTGGCCAACTACATCAAAGAGTCAATCAGGCGCACGTACAGGATCACGTCCACTCTCTCTCCCCAGCTCTGCTCAATCATCCACTTTTAGAGCATCCTGCCCGTCATGTGTGATGAGAGTGGACGTTCTGAGAATTGCACCAAAGAGTTCAGCAAACCGCTCCCCCACAACGCAGGCGTAATGTGCTTCATGTAACAAGAGTGCCCATCGCAAACGATCACGCATGATCTGCATCCCAAGAAACAAAGTTGCATACCAAGGTCCTTCATCCTGTTGGCAACCAAAAGGACTGGCTTGGCCTCCTTCACGACCTCTATCGAAGGAGACGCAATCAAGAGGCCATCCACGTAAACGAGGATGGCGGTGAGGCTCTCAGCTGTCCATCTGAGAAAGAGGGACGGGCCCGGCGTTACTTCGCACACACCTGACACGTGTGAGTGTGCCGGTGATCTCTGAGTTCCTGCACCTGGGTGACTGTTTCAGGCCGTACAAGGCCTTGCGCAAGCGCAAGACCTTGTCACCGACCTCGAATCCAGGTTGCTGAACCATGTAGATCTCCTCCTCTAAGGTGACATGAAGGAACACGTTGTTCACATCCATCTGATGCAACTCCCAACCGTGGTGAGCAACAGCACCGAACAGAGGGCGAACGGTGGTCATGCGGCCAAGAGATGCGAAGGTGTCAGTGAAATCTACACCCTCAACCTGCGAGAATCCCTTAGCAATCAAGCGAGCCTTGTCGTGATGCAGTGTGCCATTAGGCTTCACCTTCTTACGAAAGACCCATTTGGCTTGTACAGCCTTCCGCCTAGGCGGGAGGTCGACAAGCTCGTAGACCCCGTGCTCACGAATGGTTCCTAGCTCATCCTCACAAGCAACGCGCCACATATCTGCATCCTTAGCTGAGAGTGCTTCCTTCAACGTGCCTGATTCAGGCGTCGTTGAGGAAGAGCTCCGGGTGGCAAAGACACATGCCTTTGGACTCAATCTTACCACGACAAGGTCGGTTGCAGCCTCACAAGCGATCGAGAGCTATCAGGAGACCAACTCATTGTTGAAAGGACATGCCGGATGCACCTGAGTGTAGTCTGCCGGGACACTCAAGCCAAGGGCCTTTGTGCTAGGCTCACCACTTTGAAGAGTACAAGTCAGACGTCTAGGCACTGAGTTAGCACTCTGCTGAGCCCTAGAGGCCAATGGTCAAAAACGACCACCGGGCTCGCACGATTAACCTAGTGCAAAGGTGCTCACCTCAGGCTGCGGAGAAAGTTGTTGGGTCATAACTGCGGGTGAAATAGATGAATGCACTGGAGTGGGTGTGATGGAGGGGACTACTGTTGGCAGGAGATCAGGTGTGCCAAAGGGGACTGACACTCGCATGGGATCAGGTGTGTCAGAGGGGACCAACAATAGCACGGAATCAGGTGAGCCAGAGGGGTCTGGCACTGGTACATGATCACATGTGTGAGAGGGGACCGGAAGTGGCACGGGATCAGGTGGACCTGAAGGGTCTGACACCGGCACGAGATCAAGTGTGCAAGAGGGGACTAATGAGGCGCCTGGACCCACAGCCACAATGGCCGGATCGTCCCCAGCCAGAGAATGGACCACAGGTGAGGATGCCTGGACGGACCCATCCGCAAGACTATACTCCCCCATTCACCGAGAGGCCACACAAGTGGGAACGTAGTGGACGGCCAATGACAGAATGCTGGACAAGTTGCGGTAGGTGAGAGCCTCAAACAAGAGAGCATCTCAAGACTCGACAATGCGATGGCGAGCAGGGTCCCAAAAGCGCCAGGCCGTGGACCGCGGGCAGATACTTAGGAAGGTACACATGGATCCCTGAGGTAAGACCTTGGGCCTCTATTGGTCCTTGGTGTACCCGACGTAGGCAAGAGATCCCCAAACACGGGCGAGGCAGAGATCAGCACGATGGTCGGACCACAACTCGTACGGCGTGACATGGTCTGGAAGTGGACCATGCAGCAAGTGGTTCAAGACCCACGTCATGTAGGAGAAGCCCCCAAAGATGAAGGACTCTAGAAGACCACACTTAGACCGCATAGCGCAAACCGCATCCTCCATGGTGCGGTTCCAACGCTCAGACACACCGTTCTGTTGTGGTCTAGCACAAGCAGAGAGCTGGTGAAATATACCGTGCTCAGCAAAGTAGGCATCCACCTTGTCTAGAAACTTGCCACCAAGATCCAAGAAGAACGTGTGCAGGGTGTGACAAGACAGACGCTCATCCATCAAAATCCACTGACGGATTGCGAGTACGACATTGCCCTTGTCCGGAGGCTATGGACCCACGGCATCTGGGTGAAGTAATCGGTCAGGATGAGAACATATTGACCCCGATCAAAGATGGACTCGACTGGGAGAGGATTGAGAGGGTCCGAGTGGACCAACCCTAGTGGATTGAGTGCTTCGGAGGATGAGTCTAGATAAGAGCTGTGATGCATCTTATCCTGAGCACAAATGACAATCGGTCTTGGACGGAATCTGAAAGGAATCCCCGTCAAGGCCTAGCATTGGCTGAGTTTGAATGAGCTTGGACACAGTGTCCAAGCTCACGTGCCAGAGGTGACGTTGTAATGAGCGCTGGAGCTTAGGGGTGAGAACACCAGTGAAAATCACACGCATAGAAGAGATAGGGGGAGGAGAAACAGTGGGAATGCAATGAGACACATGATACAGGTCATGAACAACAAAGGCATGAAGCACGATGACACATGTGTGAAGAGAAGTCACTGTGGTAGAGTTAGGAGAGTGCTCAACGGTGAGATCCATCCTGGTCCATGCACGAACAGAAAGTAGGCTGAGCTCAAGAGGAGGGACAAAGAGCACATCAGAAATGTACAAGGGGCCAAACGGACCATCAAACCGCACAATTCCAACTCCTTGCACAGGCAAAAACTGACCAGACCCCATGCGAACGGACCGNAATGAGACACATGATACAGGTCATGAACAACAAAGGCATGAAGCACGATGACACATGTGTGAAGAGAAGTCACTGTGGTAGAGTTAGGAGAGTGCTCAACGGTGAGATCCATCCTGGTCCATGCACGAACAGAAAGTAGGCTGAGCTCAAGAGGAGGGACAAAGAGCACATCAGAAATGTACAAGGGGCCAAACGGACCATCAAACCGCACAATTCCAACTCCTTGCACAGGCAAAAACTGACCAGACCCCATGCGAACGGACCGAACGGATGTAATGGGACTGAACACGAGAAAGTCACTACGATGACAGGTCATGTGATGGGTGACACCCAAATTGATGATCCATGTGCCACTTGGCTTACGACCAGTTGTCAACACTGAGCAACATGCTACAAAATACCCTCCTCATCTTTGATTTCGTTTTTTTCAAAATTGCTAATTATGTGTTCCATGATTTCGAACACAATTTTTGATATTTTAGTTATTTAGGTCGTTCCTAGACTTTCGTTGAACGAAAAAGTCTGACCTTTGAATTCGACAAACTGGGTCAAATCCGTGCGCGAACGAGGATTTTTCCTCGTCGAGCGGGCGTCTGAGCATAGCGGATGAGCGAGAATACCATCCGCTTGCTGTCTCACAGGTCTGACGTGTCCCTTTTACACGTCAGAAAGGCCAGACAACGGGTCTGTGAGGTGCGCGACAGCACACTTCGAGTGTGAATCGGCGTTTTTCGAATATTGTTTTTGGTTTTTGAGCTTGTATAACTCGCGAAATGATCGAATTCTTTTTAGGCCTGTCAACGTAATTATTTAGGTGATACTTAATCAATTCGTTTAAGAAAAAATTCGTTCATGGAAAACCTCCAAAAAAATATTTATAATCGAAATCCAAGATCAGTAGGATACTCTACCTCTGAGACGTGTAGCAAAGGACTCGGGACAACAACGAACAGCACAGAGCTGTGACTCGTCAAGCCAATCGGTACCATGAGGACCATCCTCATCGCAAGCTCACTGAGCCCCACCACAAACATCACGATGAACAATAGATGCGAGAAGACAAGTTGTCATTGGACCACTCGGCTCTAACAACACACTCACACCTCCCAAAGTATGAAGCTTCAGTAGATGACGGAGCTTTGCGATCATGCGATCCCGAGGGTCCATATCACTACTGTTGCTTGATGAAACAGGTGCATTTGCTACTGTACTGGTTGCAGCACGTCTCGTCCGCATGTCACTCGAGGAAATCCGTTGCACATGCGCCATCTAAAGACCGCGCATGATCTGAGTCAAGTCGAGGGGCTGCTCACACTCCGTGCAGCGATGATCGCCTCTATAGTAGTAGTAGTGGATAGAAAGTCCAATCTCACTACTCGCTGGCTACTGTTGTTGCTGTTGTTGTCCCTTCGCGCATCGGTTCTTCCCCTTCTTCCCCTGTGCAGCTCCTGTAATTCCGTGAGTCTAGCTGCTCGGGGTAGAGGAGGAGGAGGAAGCGGTGGAGGTAGGAGTGGTGAGCCAGGATAGAGGAGTAGGAGCAGTTGTAGTCACTACTACAACTACTGGACTCTGCTGATAGGTGATGGCAGCCTCATGAGCCAATGTGGCATAGAGGAAGTAGCGATGGGCTCAAGGAAGCAGGGTCGTGACTCTGAAAACTCAAAGAGAGCCACACGGTCGAAGCTTGTAAACAGTTTCACGTGGTCCAGGTGTGCCCCCATCATATTGGTGTCAAGTGCCCACAACTTCGTCCCGCCAACGGTCCCAAGGTGCGTGTAAAGGCATATTGCGCGCCTCTAGTAGTTAGCTGCAAGCTTTGTGGGACCCTGATGGAGGGAGTGAAACTCACGTAGTCAGGCCACCCTGATGGCATGGGTCTCTGTAGCGAGAAGTGTTAAGGCTAGCTCCCAGCCCTGGCGTGGACGTGCTCCAGACCCGGTCCCAGTCTCACCTAGGAAGGGTCGGAAGTCAAGTATTGTCTCTTGCGGCATGGCGTAAAGGAGACCACGTATCTCTCTCGCTATTGTTTAAACCTGGTCTGCATCGCGGGTCTACTATTGGTTGTGGTAGTAAGGTTAGACGCCCTCAGAATTGGCCTACACCTGAAATAAGGTCTTCCAGCAATCGAAGCACTTGTCGCTGTCATAACAGGGTGGAGGAGTCTCAAAGTCCTTCGGTTGACGCTCCATGGGGAGGGCAAACTCAGGCTCAGGAGATGTATTTGGGGTATAGGGAGCCCAATAGTGAGAGAGACACCACGAAAAGTGAACGATGGTGAATGACATGCCTGATCCTGATGGGAAGAAGGTCGTGGAGTGAGAGGCTGCGATCCCAGATGTAGCTCACGGATGCGCTCCTCAAACACACGAATCTTGTGCTCTAGTGTGTCATCCTCTTTCTGCTCCTTTTTCCTAGGTGTCAACCTGTGATGAGGGGTGCCAAGGCTACGGTGTTATGTGGGGTGTAGACTGTTGAACGGATGGTCTAGCTCCAGAAGATCCTAGTGGTGGCTGCTGTGAGGCCCTTGAATGACCCCGCTATAACTTCGCGATATCTTGGAACACTTCGAACTACCGCTGCAGCTTTCGGTGCATCTCGTCTTGCGATCAACGAAGCCCATCTATTGCAAGTGACTACAATTGTGGACTCATAATGTCCAACGAGGGGGAAGAGGAGGGGTCTCCTAACCCCTTCCCTCGTCATGCACTGGCGACATCATAATGCCTAGCATGGGGTCAAACGCCAGAACCCTTTGAATAGGAAACCAACATCGTTTCTCAAGGAGTTGGAATGATGAGATGTATTGAAATTTTGACCTAAAAAATAATGATTCCAGCATAGTTGATGATGACGTCATTGATTTTTATGCAAGCCAAAAAAACGCTGGTGTTTTATATGCTGGCGTATTCTACGCCATTAGTTTAGTTTTGGAAGTCACGCGAACTTTGCGTGACTGGTGGGGGTAACCGCATCACCCCTTGCCCGTTGTTGCATAGGGGCTACGCATTCCTAGGCAATCCTGTGCAGCCTCGCACAACCCTGCGCAACTTCTACGCAATGTTGCGCAGCTTCTACGCAGCAAGGTAGCAATGTTGCACAGTAACCTTGTTTGCTATTCTTGTTGTGGTTGTCCCCACTGGTGCTGTGTTGCTCCTGTTTCTTGCGACTATTGACGTCGCGGCTGCTGCAAGATGCTACCGCTGCTACACGTTGCTGGTGATTGCAACCGCTGCAACGAGATGCTGCGTGTTGATTCTCCCCTATAATTTCCTTTCCTTTTTTTGTACAGATGGGCAGGAAGACACTAGTGTTGCCGCCACCCTGTGCTACTGCTGCTCCTCGGCATGGCTGCTGGAGCTGGTAATCTTCACAGCTCACCTGATAAGGTGGTGGGGATTGCGTGGTGGTTTCAATGCTGCAAACGGCTACGACGAGTCCTAGGATACGGTGGTGGCGGTGACTCTCATGAGAAATTGCTAGGAAGCTTCCTAACTAATGCCGGTGCTTCGTCCTGCGGCTCAGCTCTGTGAGTGAGGTCTCGCCGTTGTGATACCATGAGAAATTGCTAGGAAGCTTCCTAACATCATTGTTGCTGACGTGGCGACACTGCCCAGTCTGCAGGTGTACTAGGAAATAAGGAGGTGCAAAAGACAACAAGGATCAGGTTAGGGAGACACGCAAAGTCTCATAAGCTTCAATAGCTTACCAGCGCAGAGAGAAATGACAAGTGACAAGCACAGAGCACAAATAGCTACTGAAGCGCACGACGGGTGAAGCACGCGACAATGTCAATTTGTCCTCAAACCGACCCAAAATCATTGTTTTGGCCATAACTTCACCTGCAAGTATCCAAACGAACCACCGTCTAAACCTAGAGGTGCAAAATATTGAGCCGGACGCAAACGTTGGTGTCGCATACAAGTCCAACATCGATCGCTGGACAGACAATGCAAAACATGCAAACCAGGCTCGAGAGCCAATCCATCAAGAAAACTCTACCGCTTGCAGAAAAACCACAAAGCACCACGACAAGCACCCGGGATATCATGGTAGCTAGTGGTGGGTGGTGTCACCACTCATCGGTGCGCCGGCGCCAGCTGCGTCCGCATGAGGGATCTGCACGAGCATGTACATGGTCGAGTGGTCATAGTTAGTTATACAAACAGACAGGGAAAGCTCACATCACAACAATTGCAACAAAACATCAAAGGTGGGAGAAAATGGCCAAAACAACCACTGTCAATCTGCATAAACTCCCGCAGGTCGCACGTCGCACCATACATGTACAAAAAGAAATGTGTGTGGGTCGTGTTTAGGAAATTGGTGTACATGAAGGTCGTGAAACTCCCCCCCTCCAGCCATTCATGATGTCCAGGCGCTATGTGTTGGCGTAGGTTGATGCAGGCTAAAGTAAGTCTCAATCGGCTAGTTAACGTTCCCATAAGGTGTGCAGCTATTGTGCGAAGCGTCATAGCCTTGCTACTTGAGGTCATGCTCTGTCATTATGCCTTGTCCTGGATCTCTTCGACTTCATAATTTTTTGCTGCCATAGGTGGTGGCTGAGTCACGTCTCTGCCAAGGAAGTACTCACTCTCGCCCGGATAGAGAGTAAATCGACTGATGTTGAAAACTATGTGAGTACCCATTCTGTCGAAGAGGCGGAGCTTGGAAACTATAGATATTCGCATTTCCTTGGTTCTAGCCCGTCCCAACCACTTGGGTTTAAGCTTCACGCAATCATGTCCTCACAACTTGGCGTTTGCCAATCTGAGTAAGACACAATCACTGACTTCCATCCGATGATTGCCAGCCACTCGGTTCATCACCAAGTTAGTCTTTGGGAGCATGTGGTGAGAATCAGAGCTTCACCCGGATATCTTGGAAATCACACCGCTGGATGTAGGCTCTCAGTATGTTGCTTGAACTCAGAAAACCTGTACAAGTTGTCAATAGTTTTTTATAAGAGCACTTCAAGATGGAAATAGTCCATTGTTGCTAAGGTTGTGAAGTAACATCCGAGCTCCGCGGTCAATATTTTGATGCTCAAGCCAGTTTCTTGTGGGTGACATAGGGCGCAAAGTAGTTTTTTTAGCGTCTTATTGGTTTGCTTGGTTTACCTCACAGTCCAAGAATGAAAGGTTGTCCATCGCTGGATCAAAAGGACGTAACGGGTCATCACCTCATGTTTAAATATGACGGTGAATCTTCCACATTTTCCACTTGTGACGGTAGAGAGACATCTTGTAGTTGGACAAAATTTATGAGAAATAGTTGCAATATTCCCTTGGCCGTGACCAATGTCGTAATTGGGATGATATGTGACACATGCAAAAAACCAGTCGCCATCCTCCCCCTTCCTCATAACTTTGCGAAACCCATCTATTGTGATCGGAAAGTCCATCACAAAGTGCATGGAAGATCTAACCATGGATATTTGGGTATCGGTAGAGGTTGAAGCAAACATGGGGTTTGGTTTTTCCTAACTGATGGTGCTGACACACATTAATCAATTTTTAGTAGTTTGTAATATGTGGTAGCAATGCCTGTTGTTCGGGGAAACTCCCCGAACAACAGGCAACGAAGCTTTTTTTGGGGTGGTACGAGGACGTGGTGAGTGAATCGGCATCGCCTTTCTGACTACTCAAACAAAAATTGGTTTGTCGCAATTTTTCAATTTCTTGTAACCTTTTTCTTGTGGGTTGTGCATCTCGTTTGATGTGTAACATTCTAATATAATCCGTAAAATCCAGATGTATGCTAAGTGAAGAGGCTGGATTTATGTTTCCAGGCTGGTGCTGGATGTTGGGAGAGGAGTTGGTCTGAAGAAAACCCATCAATTGATCAATGTCATGACTCAGATTTGGCTGACTCTTGAGATGCTTTTGTACATGATGACACTTCCTTGGAATTCCGGATAGCACCACCACATCTTAAATGTGTACGCAACCGCCCAACATATCTTCACAGGCCACCAAATAGTTCACTTATGGCCAGTACAATTTTTCTGTATATCTACATGGGCGGTTGTTCTCCACCGTCGTTTTCTTGGGAGAACGGATCCGAATGCTCATATGGATGTCTATGTGGCCATGATGTTGTCCACCGGTACATCTACCCATTGTAACGCTTGAACCGATATCAGAGTTTTTCTTTAAGATCTTCTTGTATGCTTCATCTCTGCTACACATATCGCTGGGTTATTTGTGAGTCCAGGCAGCATGACTGTGAACTCAATTTCTCCACACTAATTGCATAACGTAGTCTTCACAATGTCCTTATTATTAATCAAGTCTAGTGATAACTGCTCTGTTACTGATCCGATGATACTCCTTTGACTTGGTCAATATGCTTGGATAATTCTAGACGATGGTAGTTGTAGTGGGAGGGCCCGTTCGGCCCTCCCTCCTCGCTGAATCGAGGGGTGGATGCGCACCACCCCTCGCGTCAGTGAAGGCTGGCCGGCGGCCAGCACTTTGCTGACCGCCGGCCAGCTCGCTGCCGGTCGGCTAGACGGCCGGCGGCCGGCCAAGCGACCGGCAGGCCACTAGCCGGCTAGCCGCCAGCCGCCGATCGCGGCATCAGCCCGATTGGCGGCTGAGGGTCTTGAGGGCGAGGCCTCGTGGCCTCGTGCTCTCACCCCCCCTCCCCTCGCCTTCATTGCAAGCGAGCAAGCGAGGACGAGGGATAGGGGGGGCAAGGTGAGAGCGAGGAGCGAGGAGCGCACGAGAAAAGCCAGTGCAAAATCACTGATCGTGCCTTGCACACGACGATTTCGTGCCGACGCGTCAAAACAGAAACTCGAGTTCGTTTAGGACAAACTGCGAGTTTCTAAACAGGAAAACTCGTGCAAAATCAAGAGTTCAAGGAAGTATCCCCTTGTTTCGGACCCATAATGAGGGGGTTAGGTAGAAACGGAAATGTGCCTCCGGAGACTTGAATATCTAAGTCTCCCTGCTCTGGGTCGTTAATGACGATTGCTCCTCAGTTCTATGAGGGGGAAAACCCATGAGGCGGACTGAGAACGACAATCGACGAACTCCGACGACGACTTCAGAGTAGGAGATGGAGACACGGTCCGTTACAGAAGTGGTCAATGATAGCGATACCATTTAAAGTTGGATTGTCCAATCACATTCACATTTCACCGGTAATTTCTTTCCCCAAAAGCATCTTGGTTGTACACAGTGACGTAAATGGATGGATAACCAAATTTCAAACCAACGTTTGAACTTCATCATCTCGTGGGCGCTCATTTGTTATGATACTTTGACCACCAATTTTCTCCTCAACTTCAAGTTGATTTGGAGGTCAATGTTGCAGAACAGATGTACTCCTCATGGAAGTCGTGGAAAAACACATGAAAACTACTCAGCAAGTGGTTTCAATGCACTTGGTACCTCCACACACTTGGCCCATTTGAGTGTCAATGAGGCTACTGTGTCAACTACCACAGTTTTCATAGCTTCACCAGGTTCAGTGTGGAGTAGCAACATGCAAGCTCCTTGCCGTATGCATCTCTTGGCCAAGATGAGCGGCTTGGAAGTGTGTATGGTCATATTGTCCTTGGTACAACTTCCTCTGGTGTTCCTAATAAGCGCTTTTACATCATGCTTCACTCGATCATAGGGATGCATATTTTTGTGCCATTGGTGTTGACTTCATGTTTTTCGTTACTCTTGTCAAGTTGTGGATTGTTTGAATACATAAAGTCTTGTACAAGGATGTTTTGTGGTGGCTCATCATAAAAGTTTTCTTCACAGTTACATCATGTAGATCTCTTCCTTGTAGACACATGGGCTTGTGAATTCAACGAATATACAAAAAAAATTCCTTCAAATACTCTTCCTTTAGTCTAAAAACTCAGCTTTTGAACTTTCTTTTTGCTCATAGAACCATGAGAATCTCCTCCATCCTGGAATTCCAACACTCTTCTCTAAACTTCAACATCCATTGGTCACACCTCGAGCAATATTGCAAGTTTATTTAGTACATTGCATCAAAATTTGTGATAGCATTGAGACCTGTTGAGATGGAGGGTGAGTGTGCAAAGATTTCTTCAACCAAAATGAGGCTTCATCGTCTACTCATGTCCTTGTTTCCCGACTTTTATGATTCTTCACATGGCTTATCCCACTTGTTGGTCTACTAATGCCACTTATGACATTCATGCAACATGTAGCCTGGCTTTGTACAATCCTAGCACAGTTCTTGGTTGCATTGATTGATGGTGCCCATCCTATCAAAGTGAAGGAACTTGTGAATCATGATTTCTTGCCACCACGATATGGATTGTGGCCTTGTGGCGGCAAGTTCTTGGATTCATGCATTTGAGAATTGTATTTTACGCTGCCTAAGTAATCACCTGTTGTGATGATCCATAAAAGGGTGTCTTGGATGCTGAAGAAAACAATCGCTTGTTGTTTGTTGCGCTTTAGGTCACCGTTGTAATGAAAACGAAATTCAATGGGGATGATGCCACTGCCAATAATGATTTTTTTTTAATGCTACTTGTGTACTCCGCAACGGAATTGTCCCATACCTCTAATAACTTGCCCCTTCTATGCTGAAGAGGAAACAATTGAATACTACTTCCTCTTATGTCGCCGACCACACCCGCTCCGACAACGTGTGGATATCTTCTTCAAAAATATTTTTTTCCCGAAATTCCCCTCACAATACCAGAAATTCTTTTAGGCCCCCTTAAGCCCAAAGTGTTCAGCGCTTTCTTGTTTTTACTCTTGCCACCCTTTTCCATCTCATCTGGCAAGAACGCTTGGCGGACCCAACAGATTCCCCTTTGCTAAGATCATTGGAGCATTTTGGAAGGCTTTTCAGAGATAAATCTGGCTTTTTTGCATCTTCCTCTCCCGAAAAAAACATATATTTCATGTGAAAATTCAAGACTATTGAAGATGACTTTGCGTTGGCCCTCATCCATTAATTCATAATAATTAAAGAATATTTTGTGCTTTCCCTTAGCTTGCGCTTTAATATTTGATGGAACCATCCTAACCTTCACACTCCGCCTTGATTGCGACCCCGGAGGCCCGGGTTCAACTCCCGGGCTCCTCGGTGCTGAGGAAGGCTACCCGTTTCAGTCGGTTACGACCCGGGATAAAAAGAAAATGATTAATGATAATTGGTCATGTACCATCGTCTCGCTCCGCGCGTCGCTACAAGAGCTTGCCCGGCTTCCTCCCTCTTGCCGCGGCGTCTCCCAGATCTCCGAAGCTTGACGTTCGAACCTGGAAATGTGGTTCGGTCAACATCTTACTGGCCGAGCAGACGACCAAGCCTCCATCTCCTTGTCGTTTGTCGATGTCGACACGTGGTTGCGAAACGCGAAAGCTGCTCAACCATTTCATTTCTCAAAATTATATGTGACTAACCCTTCCACTCCAGCCACCCTGCTTTCTCCATTATAGATGCTCCAGCAACATGTCGCGCCAACGCGCGGCGCGCCACTGCCGCCCCCCTCGCGGAGTCATCGCTCTGTACACACGCCGGCTTACCCCTATAAACGCCTACTTCACGCAGCGCCACGGCACTCCACACTCCACACGCCGCCAGCATTCCTCTCTCTCCTTCAGCCGTATCGTCTTTCCCGCTTGCTTGCTCTCCGACCACGAGTCGCAGTTATTGGCACCACCGGACTGCACGAGGCGCCGCCTCCTCTGCTACGCCCTGCCGTGCTCTCCACGGGCAGCTGACATGGCCACAGCCCTACAGCTCGCCATTCTGCACCAGCGCCATCAGCAACTCCGTCTCCATCAGCACGCCCTGCTCACATCCCGCCTTTGCCCCGCACCACTGCATCCCACAACCTTCTCCTCCACCGACAACCCCGAACCGATGGATTCCCCTGTTCCCGAACTCTCGGAGGCTCCGGCCGTAACCTCTGCTTCGCCAGCGGCGCCCATCTGCACCGTGCAGCAGCAGCAGCAGTCCCTGGAGACCCTCTTCGCCCTCGACCGCCTCTGCCGCAGCCAGCAGCAATTGGCCGCTGCCCTCCTGACCAGCGCGCAGACGTCGCAGTTTGCGCAGCTACTGCAGCAGACTGCAGCGCTGGCGCAGCAGCAGCAGAAGCCTGACATTTGCGAAAGCCAACTGGTGGCCACCCACGCCGTCCACCAACACACTGCAGTTCTCAAACAACCATGTGCTATCGATCCTGCCCCTCCTCTTTTCGGCGTCGGCTCAGACAGCGACGCCGATGCCGATCCCACCGCTGCCGCCGGAGATTCTAGCGCCCACTCTGCGGCTCTCCTCACGCCCGCGCAGGCGCAGCTGCAGCTGTGGGAGCAGCAGCAGCGCGCGGTGCTCCTCGCCCTGCTTCAGCAGCAGCAGCAGCACAACATCCATCGCCTGCTCGCCAACCTCTCGCTGCTCCCCGCCTTCGCAGCAGCATCCGCGGCAGCAGATTCGTGCGCCGCCAAAGCCGCATCCGCAGCCGCCGCCACCGCGGTCGCTACTGCTGCTCCGCGGCACGCTGGGCCTGCCTCTGCCACCGTGGAGTCATGCTGGAGCATTCCGTCCAGCCCTCTGGCGTCCACGCCTACCTGCTCGCCCTTAGCGCCTGCCCGAGCTGTTGTCGACTTCGACGACGCGTCCTTCGAGTACAGCGAGTTCCGCCCTGGGGAGAAACAGCATCCCCACCGCCTCCAACGCCACCAGCAGCTGCAGGAGCAGCCGCCGCAGCAGCAGCCCATGCCCGTAGACTTCTCACCCAAGGCCGTGTACGATTTCGGGTGCGCGCTTTCGTGGACGGGGTTGGAGGCGAGCTTCACGCAGCTGGGTGGCGCGGGTGAGCGCGGCAGCGACAGCGCCTCGGAGAGTTGGGATTCGGATGGTGAGCTAGAGCAGGAGCGAGAGCGCGCGGGCGCCGCCGAGGTCCAGGAGGTGGTGGCGGGTGGGGAGACCGGAGAGCATGGCGCGACGGGGCTGCCCTCGGAGGAGGACTTCGAGATGCACCTGGTCGGGGTGGTGGCGGCGTGCCTGTGAACACACGCGTGCACGTGCACGTGCTCGTGGCATGCGTAGCTCCACCCCTTGGCCGTGCAGCCACAGTCGCCGTGACGACGGATGGCAGTGGGCAGACGACCAATGGCGGGCCACCGCTCGTGGCCCACAGCGGCCCTTGTGGTGGATGCTGCTGCACTTCACTGCACTGCACTTCACTTCACTTCGCTTCGCTTCGGTTCACTTCGCTTCACTGCACTGCGTTGCACTGCGTTGGACAGTGCAGTGCGGTCTGTACCACCTGAAGCTCCCCTACGGACCCCAGCTGTACACTCCTCCCCTCCCCTTCTTACTGCACGTCTCTGGGCTCCCTCCTTCCCGCTGCTGCTGGGGCCGTGGTGCGGCACTTCCACTGTTGTACTGTTTGTGCCATTAGCCCGCGCACCGGTGTAGCCAGACGCTCGCTCCGCTTCTGCTGCCTTTTGTTTCGGTAGTTTGGTCCTTACATGATGTAAGCTAGTATGTGTGTGCGGCAATGACATATGTACCAGTAAGGCACGAGGCCACCATGGCCTTGCGGCAAAGTCTGCTCTATGGCACTGCGCTGCGCTGTGGGCGTTTGGGCATGGTGGGCCACCACACTGCTCTAGGGAACATCGCTGCTGTCTCGCGGCAATTGGTGGAGGGGGTTGGGAGGGGCGACCTAGCTGGAAGAGAGTCAGCCTGGTCAGACCAAGCTGGCGCGTGTGAGGGAGAGGGAGAGGTAGAGGGGGAGGAGGGGGAGGGGGAGGGGGAGGACGGGGAGGGGGAGGAGGGAGAGGGAGACAGCGTGTACGAGGGCATGTAAGATTCACGGGCTCTGCTTTCGGCAGTTTCTTTCTGTACCGTTGTTATCTTGTTTTCTAATCCATGTTTTACTTTACTGCCACGAAGCAGCACTGTGGGCATTCTGACAATGAGACGTGTGGAACGCATAGAAAACTTCCTCCGGGGGACCCTTGAGGAAGCACAGAAAAGAATTGTGTGGTATGNGGGGGGGGGGGGGGGGCGGGGGGGGGGGAGGAGGGAGAGGGAGACAGCGTGTACGAGGGCATGTAAGATTCGCGGGCTCTGCTTTCGGCAGTTTCTTTCTGTACCGTTGTTATCTTGTTTTCTAATCCATGTTTTACTTTACTGCCACGAAGCAGCACTGTGGGCATTCTGACAATGAGACGTGTGGAACGCATAGAAAACTTCCTCCGGGGGACCCTTGAGGAAGCACAGAAAAGAATTGTGTGGTATGCAGAAGAAACAAGGATTCTGGTGCTTGTGCGTCGGTCCGTTGCATCGCATCGGTGCAAAAGATTTCAGTTGCTCTTTGGCGCGGGCTGAGAATTTTGCACAGCACTGCATCGGTTGCTTCTAGATTGTCACCCAGACGTGTGTTTATGGATGAACTTGTAGACGTGGTTTTGGGTCTAGCACACACCACCACCACCACGTGTGACAGGAGCTGGAGCGCCTCTGCACGCATTCTCCCCAAGGACTGAAACGATGAACCGACCGAAGAAAGGACGCCATTCTCCCTATGAAAGACACAGTTATGGTGGTGATAAAAAAAAGTCCCCCTCAGATGCCGTTCCTGAGGTGCCTGCCAGCAATTCTGCTGCTCTGTTAGGAGATCGTGTCGGTGAAGTCGCCAGGCGACTTGCACGCGAGTGTTGTCAATTCACAGAGGTCACCCGCTTTGTGCAGGAAACACACAACAATGACATGGATCGCATTTCCCAGCTGCAGCAGTCTGACATGGGTCACAGACCTCGCCGTCACCTGTTGCACTGTCACCTCCAACCTCCATTCGTTCAACTCCGTGGTGGGTAGCACCACCCTCACCGCCTCCTCGAGTCGTTACAACTGATGCTAAGAGCAGGAAAAAGGGGCAAGCACAGATTAGGCAACAAAAGGATTTGTTTAAGGGAGGGGAATCAAGAGGGCTAGAAGACCAGAAGCTGTGGGAAAAATGTCAAACAACTTCGGGTGCAACACGGCCAGCTGTACGTTTTCAAATGTCACGCCACAAACAGGAGCTACAGCAAGTTAGCAAGATGGGAACGACTGCCCATTCATCATTGTAAGCTAGAAAGCAACACCATTAATCAATCAGACGTGTGGGGAGGCTATAACTAATCCTAAGGCACACTTGTGACAGTCTGTCCTCTAGGAGTAGAATGCGACACATGCACTGACGCGTCGAGAAAGGTGGCCGCAACACCTGGCACAAAAGCTGTGGATGCCATCAAGTAACAAGCTGATGTATCAATTGACAAATACAAAGAACGCCTTACAGAAGGGAATTCTTGCGTTTCAGGGATCCCATTTTCAGATGGCTTTGCACCATGCAGAGTAATTCAGACTGTCCACTCTTTTAATGAAGACAGGAAGGTTCATGGTGTTCCTAATGTAGACTGATGACCTCCCCACCTATCACATAGATTGTTGGGATGGAGGAGCTTTGGAGCACACATACTCAAACGTGGAGGATCTTGAAGACGATGGCATCTAAGATGGCCTCTAGTTGGCTGGGTTCAGCAACAACAGTTATGCAGTGAGCGAAGCAAGATCATACAGGGGCCCGCGAATGTGTACCTGTCATTTGCAACAACCATACTGGGTCAACGACTGCCGGGAATATAGCACTGTGTGTATGTGTGG
>SZWC01010502.1:51034-65726 GCA_023375785.1 Penium margaritaceum | reverse complement strand
TGTCCTTTTCACCCCCCCCCTACAATCTCTCCTTGTCTTTTCTCCCCTCGCTCCTCTCTTCTCATTCCCTGTCCTTTTCTGCTTCTCTCCTCCCTACTTCTTTCTCGCGCCCTTCACCTTCCTTCCACACAACCCTTCTCTTCCTCTGCCATGCTCTCTCTCTCCTTGCTTTTGTTCCCTCACTTCTCCTCTGGTCTCCTATTCCTCTCTCTACTGTCTCTCCCTCCGCTCGTGCCCTCCATTTCCCCTCACCCTCTCTCCTCTCCCATCCTGTTTCTTCCCTTTCTTTCTTCATCGGCGTACTCCCCCGCTCTTCGCTCTTCCCTGCCTGCCCTCTCCCCTCGCCCTCTTCCTCTTCTCCTTCCCCTTCCCCTCTTCTCCCCTCCTTCATTATTCAGCACTTCTCTCAAAGTATCTCCTTCTTGACCCCTATCTCTGTCTTACCCTCTCCTCCTCTTCCCCCTGTGCGCAGGGTGCCGCTCCTTGGCCCCCGTGTCCATCGTTCTGCCGCGCCTTCTCGGTGCGGGCTCCCACCTCCTCCACTGGCCTACGTCTTCATATTCTGGTGAGCTCATTCCTTTTCTTCCCTCCTGTGCCTGCCGGTGTCTTGGGTGCGGTCCACCCCATGGTTTCCCTTCTTGCCTTTTCTTCCTCCTTTGCATCTCTCCTTTGCCTCCCTTTCTCCTTTCCTATTCTTTCCCCTTTTTTTCTTCTTGATATTTTTCTTCCTTCTTCCTACTCTTTGCGCCTCGTGTACGCCCTCCGTGCGCCTCGTGTGCGCACGTGTACTGCTCGTGTCCACGGTTCTTCCTTTCTTCCGCTTATCCTTTTCCCTTTATGTTCCGCTGCCTCTTGCTCACCTCTCCCCCCATCTCTTTGCTTTTTCCCTGGTGCCTCCCGTGCCGTCGTCGGTCTCCGACCTGTGCGCAGTTGGGCGACGCCTCCCTCGGCTTGGTCTCTCTGAGCGTGTGTGTGATTTGTTGTTGCTCTCTCTTCATCCGCCCCTCCCGTTTGTCTTGTCGCGCTCCGTCTCCTCCCTCTCTCCCCCCCCTCCTGCTTGTCATGCCCTTCCCTTCCTCTCTCTCTGTCTTCTCCTCTCCTATGTCCCTTCTCTTACTTTCCTCTACTCTCTCTCCGCCCCTTCTTTGTCCCTTCACCCCTTTCCTTGTCTCTCTCCCTCCCTTCCTCCTCCTTCCTCCCATCTACCGTTGCCCCTCGCCTCTCGTGTTTGCGCCCACTGCGTTCCCCTCTCCTCCTCCTCTTCTTGCTTTTGTCTCTCTTCCCTCCTCCCTCACTTCCCCCTCCCTCTCTCTCGCCCTCCCTCCCTCTCTCCTCCCTCTCTCCCTCCCTCCCCCTCCATCCCTCTCTCTCTCTCTCCTCCCCCTCTGTTGCTCTCTTCCCCTCCCTCTCTGTCTCCCCTCCCCCCTGCTTCCTCTCTCCCCTCCCCTCCTCCTCCTCCTCTGCTCCTCCTTTCTCGACATTCTCTTCTTGCTTTTGCCTTTCTTCTCCCTCCCCCCTCCCTCCCTCCCTCTCTCCCTCTCTCCATCTCTGACCCTATGTCAACCCTCCCTTCCTCCTCTCTCTCCCTCTCTCGCATCGGCTCCCTTGTCCATCCCGTCTTCTGCTCCTCCACCTCCATCGTCACCTTCACTGCTCCATCGGCTCCATCGGCTCTGGCTCGGTGTTCGACTCGGGCCCGTCACACCGTTGGGCTCTCCCCTTGCTCTTGGTGCTGCTCCACCTTTCTCCTCTCGGCCATCCCCTCCCGCCTCCGGATGTCCTCTCCTCGTCAACTTGGTCCCCACCCTGTTCTTCGGTGCCTCGCGCCCTTGGTCGTTCGCCGCTGCCACTTCCTCCCCCTCTCCTCCCCTCCACTCCTTTTGGCTCCGTCGCTGTTCTGCCCCTCTCTCCCTCCTCTTCTCCCCACTCCCCTCGTTCCTCCTCCCTCCTTCACCATTCTCTTGACCCTCCCCCCTCTCCCTTCCTCTCCCTCTTTCTTTTCCTCTCTTTTTCCCTCCTTTCCCCTCCGTCCTTGAGACCTTCCCTCCTTCCCCTCCTTTCCTTTCCCTATCTCTTGACCCTTCTCTTTCCTTTCTCCCTTCCTTTCTTTCTTCACCTCCACCTCTGCATCCACCTCTCTCCCTCTTTTCCTCTCTCTCTCTCTCTCTCTCTCTCTCGCTCTTTTCCCTGTCCCTCTCTCCCTATTCCTTTCTCCCTCCCTCCGTCTCCTCTTCCTACTTTCTCCTCCTCTCTTTGTTCTTCTCTCCCTCTCCTCTTTCTTCCCTTGCTTCTACGTGATCTTGCTCTCCTCTTCTCTCTCCTTTCTTCTGCTCATTCCTCCTTTCCATTCTTTCGTTCCCTTTTTGCTCAGTCCTTCATTCTTTCCATTTTCTTCACTTTCCTCACTCCACTCTCTTTTACGTCTCCCTCTATTGCGTTTGCCCTACCATCGCACCTCCTTTGAGGTCTTCCCTCTCTGCTATTGTTGCCGCCCACACCTTGCCTTTGTGTCGTGCATGCTTGGTCCAATCTCCATGTCGTTCCATGTTTTGCCCCTTGGTTCTCTCCTCTTGTCCCGAGTTTCATGCATCTTGCCCCGCTTTTTTCTTTTTTTTCGCTTCCTCTTCCCACCGCCCCCTAACGAACACCCCGAAACACACACTCCATACTATGGTTGCTCCCTCATCTCTGCTCAAGGCTTTGTCTTACTGTAGCCGTGTGTTCCTCGCCTCTATTGCTCCATCCCTTACCACGTGTAATGCCATGCCTGACCTCGGTCTTGCCGGTGCCCTGGTAGCTGCGGCTGCCGCCAGAGCCGCTCGTGCTGAGGTACCGTTTGTCGATGCCTCCTCCCGTGCCCCTAGTCCCCCCGCTTCTGATGGCTCTGGTCTTGCCAACGAGTCCACCATTCTCTCCCCTCGATCCGCTGCAGCTGCGGCTGTCACTTCTACTCTCGCCGCTCTTCGTGCTCCTCTCCCTCCGCCTATTCCCCCGCAGCCAGCTCCTCCTCATGACCCTCACGCCCTACTCTTGACTGCCATTGTCGATGCACTTGCGGCCCGCCCTGTTCTCGACTACTCCCTTGTCCCGCCTCTCCTCGGTGGTCCTGCAGCCCACCCTCTCCACGCCAACGTCGCTCTCGGCCCTGCGAGGATGGGCGACGCCGTCGCTCCTGTTGCCGCGGTTCCTCCTGGTGGAGGTGCTCCCTTAGGAGTAGTTGCTACAGCCGGCGGTCCCGTTGTTGGTGCCTTCCATGCCTTGGGTGGTGCTGGTGGTGGCGCTATGGCTGATGTCCGTGGTGGTGCCATCCCTGCTGGTTCTGCTGGTGGTGTTCCTGCGGCTGGCGGTGTTGTTGCGGCGGGTGGGATTGCTGCCGCCAACGCTGCCGCTGGTGGGGCTGCTGCTGCTAGGGGTGCTGCTGCCATTAGGGGTGCTCCTGCTGTTGGAGGTGCTACAACCACTGGTGGTGCTTCTGCCACCGGAGGTGCTGCTGCTGCTGACCCCCACACTGCCCTTGCCTGCATAGAGGCTCGTCTTGACGCCATGACACTTGCATTCGCCCAGCTCGTCAGTCTTGGTTTGCGCCCACCTGCCTCACAGATGGCTCTCACTCCCGCTCCCAGCCACGTTGTTGTCGCGTCTTTCACCGAGTGGTCTGCTCGTTTTATCTCGTGGACACACATGCATGACCTCTGGGAGCACTACGATCCCGCACCCACCCTCCCTCTCACACATCCGGACCGGGCGTCCCTCACCTTCCACCTTCTCTACTTGGCAGCCCCCACTGTCGCACTTTGCCAGCTTGATCGCTTTGCCCTGATCCCCGCTCTTCCTGCTTGCCCTTGCGAGGCTTGGACCTCCCTTCTTACACTACAATCCTCTGACTCCCTTCGCTCCGCCGCCTCCCTTCTGGCTGACCTCCGCGCTCTCTGTCGTCGTCGCGACGAGTCTCTTGGGGCCTACTTGGGTCGCGTCGAGCTTCTCCGGAGCGAGCTACTCACAACTGGTGCCTCTCTTATGGACCATGTGTTGGTGACTTCTGTCGTGGCCGGCCTCGGTCCTGCCTTCTTTAGTGATATTACCTCCTCCCCCTTGCCTTGACTATACAGCACGCATACCAGACACCTGGTGGTGTCTGGCCCGCTCTTCTTGATGGTCTTCGCGTGTTCCAAAATACATCCCAGCCTACTGCTGCTATTGCTGAGCCTATCCCCCTTGATGCTCTACTTGGCATTCTCCCACCCCCAGCCACCCACGCTCTTACCGTCCGGGCTCTCATTGGTGGCAGCGGAGGTCACCCACCCATCTGCTGGAACTGTGACGCTGTGGGTCATCGTCATGACGCATGCCCTCTTCTCCCGGTCCCTGACCTTCATGAGCGGATTGCTTGCCAACGCGCTCTTCTGCGTGGTCATGCCCCTGGTGCCCCTCCTGCTCCGTCCCCTGGGCCCCTCGACACCGCTCCCCTCGTGCCACCTGGCGGCCCCACGCCCCTTGCTGCTGCTGCTCTTCCTCTCACTGAGGATGCCATTGTCGCCTTGATTCGCCGTGTCCTTGCCTAGGGTGTTCTCGGCAGTCGTCCGCCCACCGGTATGTCCCCCTTGTTTGACCGCATCGCCATACTTGCCTCCTCCCTCCTCCTCTCTCCCCATCGCCCCCTTCGTCGGCAGATGTCCCTCCTCGCACGACCACCTATTGCCTTCTCTCCGGTACTGAGCGGGTTGTCTCTCCGTCTTGGGTTGTTGACGGGGCCGCCATGGATCACATGTGCCCTGTTTGTGAGCTCTTCACGTCGTTTAGTCCTGTCTCTGTCATCACATCAGTATTCACCGGTTATGGTACACCCTTGCCTGTTCTTGGTGTCAGTACGGTCTGCTTGATGTCCCCTCCCAGTGACTTGTCTTTGTTCCCTATCCTCTATGTTCCTGCTCTTGACTTCTCCCTCCTCTCTATTCCAACGCTCAACACTTGCGGTTTTTCTACCACCTATGCACTTGGTCTCGTCGCTGTCACTGATCGTGCCAGCGGGCGTGTTGTCCATTGCGATCACCGCCCCCCCTGGTGAGGGCCTCTACCAGGTTCTTTGCACCCACTCTGCCTCAGCCCACGCGGCCAACGTTGTCGCGCTTGTTGCTCTCTCCCGCTCTGCTCACTCGCATCTTCTTCACCGTCGCCTTTGCCATCTCCCGGCTTCCGCCGTCGCCTCTCTCCTTTGCACTCTCCCGGCCGATGGGTTGTCCGACCAGTCGTTCCGTGCACCATTCTGTGCTGAATGTACGTTTTGTACGGTCGGTAAGATGAATCACCTTCCCTTTCTATCCTCCCCCTCTCGTGCTTCTGCGCCCCTCGAACTGGTTCATGTCGACGTCCTCGGTCCTCTCCAAGACGAGTCCCTTGCCAAGCACGCTACATACGTACTTAGCCTGATTGATGATTACTCACGGTTTACGTGGGTCTTCTTCCTATGTACAAAGAGCGGTATTGCGGCGACCATCTAGTCGTGGTACGCATCTGCCCAGTGCCAGAGTCGTCACCAGATCCTCCACTTTTGCTCCGATCGTGGTGGTGAGTTCTTTGGCGATACCGCTACCTTTTTCAATCGTGAGGGCGTTGTTCACGACCTTTTCAACCACTATTCTCCTCAGTAGAATGGGGTTGCGGAGCGCTGGAACCGCACCCTTATTGAGGGTGTCTGTACCATGATGGCCGAGGCTGGTTTTCTTGACCGTAGTCGGAGTTTCTGGCCCGAGGCCGCGAGCTACCGCAATTGGATGTGGAACCGGATTCCACACGGACCTCATGCCCTTGACACCACGTCGTTTGAGCTATTCTTTGGTCGGCGCACCGACCTTAGCCAGGCCGTGGTGTGGGGCACTATGGCCACTGTCTATCTTGCACCCCCCTCTCAGTCCGGCAAGCTCAACCCAATTGGCTGTCTTTGCATCACTCTTGGAGTTGCTCCTCGGTCTCGGGCGCATCAGTTTTGGGATCCAGTTCACATCGCGTCATTGAGTCGTGTCATGCTCGCTCAACCAAGCCCCACTCTATTGGAGAAAGGAAAATTGTCGCACTCTTGGTTCGGGAGGGTTCATTCAAAGTGCGAGCAATCCCTCTCTCTTCTTGCGTTGGGATCATGGTCTCCCAGTCGCCCTGCTTGTCTATGTGGATGATTTGCTTATCCTGTCACCCTCTCCTCCCCTCATCACAGAAACAAAGAAACTGCTCTCCACGCACTAGAGCATAACCGACCTAGGTGACGCAATAAACTTCTTGGGTATGACCATCACCAGGAACAGGGTTGCTTGCATGCTTAGTTTGCATGAAGGAAGGTTCATTTTACATTCCACGACACGCTTCCAGCACTTGGTACAGCATCTCCCATGACAGCATTCACCAATGAGCCCTGATGTGTAAGCGCACCTCTTGGATGCAAACACCACCGACTATGGACAGTGACCCCACACTCTACAATAAAATCACTGGCAGTCTGTCATATCTTGCTTCCACCACACGCCCAGACATCACCTGCACACTCAACGTGCTCACAAAGTTTAGTAAAAAACCACAAAGCACACATCTTAAAGCATTGCTGAAGTTTCTGCACTACGTGATTGACACAACTGAGCTTGGTTTGGTCTTTGCACCCTCTGTGATTCCCCTGCTGGATGGGTATTGTGACAGTGACTATGCACGTGATTGTGGGTCCCGTAGTCGTAGTGGCTATGTGTTTCGAGTGTGGGAAACAGAGGTGTCATGGCATAGTGCAAAGCAGTCCTGTGTGGCACGGAGTGTAGCGGAAGCTGAGTACATGGCGTTGGGTGAAGTTGCATGTGAATGCATTTGGCTGGCACGATTGCTTGAGGAATTTGGGCTGCATACCCATGCTGTAGCACTTCATAGCAACAGCTCTGCTGCACGTCGCATTGCAGAAAATGATGGTGTGTTGCATCCTCGCACAAAGCACATTAGTGTAGAACACCACTTCGTTCGAGAAGCAGTCGAGGCAGGTGCTGTCCAAGTGTGCCCCATCAGCGGCGACGCTCAGCTGGCTGACTTCCTTACCAATGCACTCCCATCTCCCGCACTTCATCATCAGCTTGCACACCTTGGCTGCATCCCCACTGCACTCATGTCCAAGGGGACGTGTTAATCCTCTCTGTATACATTTCTTCCTCCGGTGTGGAGATGAGTGCGCAGGGCATGCTGGCCACGAGAGTGGAGGCGACGCACAGTGAGCCTCGAGCCACGTTGGACCAACGCAGACCCATCAGGCGTCTCTCGTCCGTTTGCCTCCCTCTGGCAATGCCTCTTCCGTGCCTGCATTGGTTCCATGTGAAACCTACGGATGTCCTTAGACTTTTTGTGCGGTATACTTCTTAAGAACCTAGATTAGACCTAGTACAGTAAGTGACTTTGCTTGGGGTCTGGCGGATGGGGGCAGGTACCCCAGTTTTGGTGACACTCGAGGGCTTTGCCCTCGCTCGAGCATGTTGCGCCAGCGAGCCCTGCTCGCCGGCCGACGGGCGAGTCTCGCTTAGCGAGGCTCACCCGCTCGAGCTCCTAGTTGTTGGAGCTCGACACTTAGCGTAGCTTTTAGTGTAGCCATGACTTCCACTGAACTGACCTAAGCTCCCTCCACACTTGACGGTTTGATGTCAAACCAGTTGCAATGGATTCGTAGCGTATTTCTCAGCACAAACATTGTAGGCGCAGGCGTAGGGTTTGTGGGCCCAGGCGCAGGGATTGTAGCCAAAGGACTGGCTTTGTAGGCACAGAAACAGGCACTGTTGGTGCTGGTGTCAGCTTTGTAGGTGCAGGATTTGTAGGCACCAGCGCAGGCTACTTAGGGGCAAGCACATATGTTTTAGGTGCAGGCACAAGCTTTTTACGAACTGGTGCAGGCTTTTGAGGCATTGGCACAGGCTTTGTGGGTGCACACACAACCTTTGTAGGGACAAGAACAGGATTTGAAGGCGCATGAACAGGATTTCTTGGCACTGGCGTATGATTTGCAGGTGTAGATGTAGGCTTTTTAAGTAAAGGTGCAGGGTTTGTTGGCAGAGGTGCAGGGCTTGTAGGCACAGGTGCAGGCTCTTTTGGTGCAACCGCAGGCTTTGCAGGCGTGGGCTCAGGCTTGTTAAGCACAGGTAAAACCTTGTAGGTGCAGGTGAATGCTTTTTTCGTGCAGGCAAAGGTAGGTGGAGGCTCATGCTTTGTAGACACAGGTGTAGTCTTCATATGAGCAAGAGCAGGCTTTGGAGGCGCAAGCGCAGGCTTTAAGGCACAGGCGCAAGATTTGTAGGCACAGAGGCAGGCTTTGTAGGTGCAGGCACAAGCATAGTAGGCACAGACAGAGGCAGTGTATGCGCAAGGGCAGGCCTTGTAGGCGAAAGTGCTGTCATTGTAGCCGCCGGTGCACACTTCGTAGGTGTAGGAACAGGAACATGATTTGTATGTGCAGGCGCAGGATTTGTATGCGCAGGTGCAGGCTTTGTAGGCATAGTTGCAGGCTTTGTCGACTCAAGCGCAGGCTTTGTAGAAGCACAAACAGGATTTCTTGGAGCAGGAGCTGCAAGGGCAGGCTTAGTATGCGCAAGAACATGCTATGTGGGCGCGGGCAGAGGCATTTAAGGTGCATGCACCTTAAATGCACCTTGTTGGTGCAGGCACATGCTTTGTAGGCGCAGGCATATGCTTTGCAAGTGCAGGCGCACACTTTGCAGTCGCAGTGGCATGCTTTGTAGGCACATCCGCAAGCATTGTAGGCTCAGGCGTAGGCTTCATGGGTGCAGGAACATACTTTGTAGGCGCAGGCGCAAGCTTTATAGGTGCACGCACAGGAACCATAGGTGCATGCGCGAGCTTTGTAGGCCATAACGAGCCACGTGCGAACAACTAACGCCGCATCGCTTTTTAGGCGCAGGCTGAAGACCCACCGCATGCGGGTGAAGTCGTATGTGATCGTCAGGACGTATCGCCCTCTGTCATCCTGGAACTCATCGGGGAGGGGTCCCAGGAGATCAGAGTGAACCAACTCCAGGGGCTTGAGAGCCCGTGAGTCAGACAGAGGGTATGTGGCGCGGTGCATTTTGCCTTGTGCGCATTGTAGGCAATCGGTCTTGGGCGGCGCCTCAAAGGACGCTGCGTCAAGACCGAGCGCAGGTTTGGTGCGAATCAGACAATCTACAGCATCTAAGTGGACATGACACAAGCGTCTATGCAGTAGATGCTGATGCTCAGGCGACAGCGTGCCTGTGACAAACACTCGTGCAGTGGAAGGTACAGTGATGTCGGTGGACATGGGGCTGCCGGAGACGTGGTACCAGTCCCCGACTGCCTTGCCACGGAGTACCACCTCAGCAGTAGCACAAACGGAGACAGTGGCATCCTCACCTGTGAAAGCGACACTGAGACCCATCTGTGTGCAGGCACACAACAGGCTGAGTTCTAGACCAGGAACGTACAGCACGTTTAAAATGTAAAACGGTCCAGACGGTCCATGGAATTGTACCACACCTTCACCCTGAACAGGAACCTCATGTCCAGCAGCCGTGCGCACAGACTTCACAGAGCCGACAGGACCAAGCACCACAAAATCACAGCGATGACATGTCATGTGATGGATGGTACCCAAATCTAGGATCCAGGTGGCATCCGTCACACGCTCAGGCGACGTGACTGAACAACTGCCAACAGTGCAGACAGTGGACAGAGGTGGCTCAACAGACGACTGCTGAGTCGCACTGACGATACGTGTCTGCGACTCATCAAGCCACGACAGGTCGTCGTGACCTGAGCACATTGCGGCGAAGACGGCGGACAGGCCAGGATCATCACGTGAGATGAATGACTCCACAGACTCAACAGCACATCGTGTCCCACCGCCACCGTCCTGACTGCACGTCACAGACTCGACAGACCCACCCATGGGACCCCTCGGCTTAGTCAATGCACTCGCACCTCCCTGAGTGGTGAGCCGGAGAAGCTGGCGGAGCTCGGCGATGTCGAGGGCCTGGGTTGCAAGCTGTTGCTCCAGAGGTGACAGGTCGCTGGTGCCGTCTACGGCTGCATCAGATAATGGTGGAGACTGTGTGCCAGTTGCTGCTGTGGTGTGTGCAGAGGCTTGCTCACGTTGCTCGAACGCCCGTTGCAGACCTTGCGCAATCTTCGTCCAGTTCTTGGGGAGCTTGCACTCTGTGTAACGGTGCGCTCCCCCGCAGTTTTAGCACTCCCATTGACACTCCCTAGCAGGCTTTGAAGCTGCCTGTTCCTTGCCATCCTTGGCACCTCTCGTGTTGTTCCGTCCCTTCTTTCCTTGAACTGCTGCTGTTGCACCAGCTATTATTGCGGTCGTCATCATCAACTGTGACGACAGGGGGAAGGAAAGGGAGAAGGCGCGTGATGTCTGGACAGCTGTGATTGCCGAGGTGGATGCACCATGGCGGGCGTCATTTGCTACTCCAACTCCTGCCAAGTGTAAGAAATGCTTCGTCGCCCATGATAGGAGCAAACCTGTGTCGGCCATCTCCTGAAGGCTGCTCAGGCTGAAGTTGTCGAAAGCCTTGGCGTACTCGCATCCAATGCCGATCTTGATGGTGTTGAACGCCATGAGTTGGCCTGGCCCATGCTTTCCCAAGGCCCTGTAGAGCCGCATCGCTCACCGCCAGTAGTCGGCCGGTGTTTCGTGTCCACCCTGGCGCAGGGAGTTGAAGTCTGACAGCTGCTGTGATGTCGTTGCCATGGTCGCGCCCTTGAAGAGAGTAGTCGCCAGCTACCATGCGCCGTGTGGTTAACTCCAGCACCAGTGCGGGGATCACCAAGGAAAGGTTCGAAGTCTAGGGTGTACTCCTCGGGGACGGCCTTCAAGAGACCGTACGCGGCGCGCGCGGCGGTAGACGTCTGCTAGGGGTGTGTGATCTAGTACTGGGTGGTGTAGTACGGATACACCCCCTCACTGACCGCCCACACACGGAACCGTGGCTCCCAAGTGGTGTAGCTATCCTCTTACCGGTAAGCCGGAGGTTCAATCTCAAACCACTTGGGTGGCTTTGTTGTTGGCAGAGCTGTAGTGACAGCTTGTTCTGTCGACGGAGACGAGGGATCCTCCCTCAGCCCTAGACTCATGCAAAGTAATTGGTCCTCTAAGGACGCTGGATCTGCAGTTACCTTGGGCAGGTTACTTGGGCCTGCTTCGCTGACTGCTTGGCGTGACGAGCGGGTTCGATGCCGTTTTTCTAACTGTGCGAGGCGTAGGCGTAGCATGCCTTCCTCGTCACTGGCATCATCGTCCGACTGTGGGAGGTCGTCGGATGGATCGGCATCGAACGCTCCTAATGCTGCATCGACGTCGGCCGCAACCGCACTCTCGACTGTCACCTTGCCCTTGCGCAGTGCATCACGGAGAAGCTTCTGCTGCCGCTCCTGCTGTTGCAGCAGCTGCTGCTGTTGCTGCTGCTGCTGCTGCTGCTGCTGCTGTGGCTGGACTGCGTCCCGACACAGCTTGAATAAATCGGCCATCTGCTTGGCTTTCTGTTCAGCCTGCTGGGCCTGTTGCTCACCCAGCTCGCGCAGGCCGCGTGCCGACGAGCCAGGGCTAGACGGGGGCTCGTCCCGCGTCGTGCCCGGTGTTCCGCCACTCACACCAGAGGCGGCAACGCCCACATCCACAGTGGAGCCGGCACTGCTGACTCTGATGGGTGTGTCCTTGGGCATGGTGTTCGGGTGGCGAAGGTGTGCACCACTGGTGCTGACACTGCCGTTGAGTGGTGGACACTGCCGAAAAGAATTTCGGCAACGTTTACCCCGCCCTAGCGGGCGTGGGTTGTGTGATGGGGCCTTTTGCAGCGTGAAGGCCGCCACCAATGAACCCCCCTCACGCTGCCGAACAATTTTCGGCAGCGTTTCCCCTGCTCCAGTGGACGTGGGAAATGTGACGAGGCCTGTTTCAGCCTATAGGTCGCTGATGGACCCCCCCCCCCCCCCCTCGACGCTGTCGAAAAAATTTCGGCAGCTTTGCCCCCGTCCTAGTGGGCGTGGGAAATCAGGGAGAGGCCGTGAGGTAGTCTGTGTACCTGAACCACCCCCACCCAACCCAGGGAAAGTGGGGAACCCAGCCAGAAGGGGAAAGGGTAGACCAAGGGGACCCAACGACTGCTGCAGCCGCCGCCGCCGCCGCTGCTGCTGCTGCTGCTGCTGGTACCACTTACGGCCGTCGTCCCTGGCTGCTGCTGCAGCAGTCCTGTCGCAGCTGTTTTCACAACTGTGGTTGGACAGCTCGCATTGCGGCTGTTGCCCGCTGCTGTGGCTGTCCACAGCTGTGGCTGCCCGTTGCTTCTGTCTCACCCTGCTGCACACCTTCGCCGCTGCAGTTGCTGCTCCGCGCAGCTGTCGGCGAAGGTGCTGCGACTGTGCTACGGTGGCTGCCACCCACTGCTGCAGCTGCGGCTAAGCGGCCGTGGCTGCTGCCACTGCCGGCTGTTGCGGCCGCTGACTGCTGCTGCCGCACGCCGCTGCACGCTGCTGCGGTCGCTGCCGCTGCTGTCGCAGCTCCGCACGGCCGTAGGCGGGGGTGCTGCGGCTTGGCCAGTGCAGCCGAGCCAATGCGGCCGCTGCTCGCGGCTGCCGCTAACTGCTGCTGCCGCACGTCGCTGAACGCCACTGCCGCTACAGCTGCTGCTTCGCTACTGCAACCGCTGCTGCTGCTGCCACTGCTACAGCCGCTGCTGACCCGCGCACCTGCGGATCTGCCCTCCCAGGACCTTTCCGCGTCCCTCACGCGCAACGCGACGAGCTTTGGCTCGTCCCGCTCTGATACCAAAACAGTAACTCCTTGTCCCTCTTCCCTTACACAGCAGCGTGGAGCACCACTCTGTGGTCAGAACGCAACTGACTTTGTCCAAAACGGACGACTGTGTAGTAAGAACAAGTCAGAACAGTGGAGCAGGTTACCTATGGGGTGGAACTCGAGTCCACCCGTTGGCCGGCCAGAGAGAGCTGGCCGGCGCTCGCTAAAAGACCTCATGAGCAAACCTGTCCCATGTCACGACCTGCCCACAACCCTAGTTTCGACATGTCCTGTGCCTGTCTAAACTAACACAAACTCACAGGCAAGACTAAACTAGGTCACCAAGGTATGGCAATTCACAGACTAACTTTCGCAACAGTCGATTGTCTTGGGGCCATATGTGAGCTCTCCAAGAAGGGAGTAGTGACAATGTGAGTGTATCCAGAGGCTCCTCAACAGCTGCCAGACTCGCATCTCCTTCCCCAGTCTTCCGTGCTCTCTGCCTCCTCATGGATCTGCAAGGCAACGGACGTGAGCCGAGAGGTCACAGTAAGGACAACAACAACAACACCGGGTTGTTACCTGAGGTATTGTCTGAGTGGAGATTACAAAAACAAAAGGGGGAATGGGTTCACTTTGCAGGTGTGAGTGTGGAGCGACGAGCTAGAGCAAGCTCGCTGCTCGCTTGCTTGCTTCCATCATCGCCTCCTCCCGATAGACAAGACCTCGCTGTGCTGGGACTAGCTGCTTGTCGCGTCAAAAATTCACCACACACTCTACGTTGCATGCCGCTGTTGAGGTCTATTCCTCGTGCACTCTCGTGTCACATGCCTCACTACTGTCACTCCCTTCTGGTATCAGAGCACGTAGCGAGCATGTGCATTGCATTTCGTCTCAAATGCGAGATCTGCACAGTGGATCGGCCCGCCATTGCCGCCGCTCCTACCGTCGCTGTCGCCACTCCCGCCGTTGCTTCCGCCACTGTCACAGCGGGGGGGTCTTCCCTGCCAAGGTGCCGTCGAGGGCGCAAGCGTGCGGCTGGCCTCTATACTTAGTGCCTTGCGGATCAGCCGCTATCTCGTTAAGCCGCCATCCCCCACCGCCGCCGTTGCTGTACTCTCCTCTGTAGGAGCCCCAGCAGTAACTGCTTTCGCAGCGGAATCGTGGTTTTCGCTCAACCTCTTCCTCACTTCTTGAGGAGTTGCCTTGCGGATCCCACGGACATTGCAGCCGCAACCTCTCCCGTGGCTGTTGAGCTTTGCCCCTCCTCACTGCAGCAGCCACAACAATTTCTCCAGGCCAGCCGCAGCAGCAACAGTGCCGCTATTGTTGTCCGCCGTGCTCACGAGCGCCAAGAGCATTTGCAGTTACGGTAGTGGTGAAGGGGGCAATGTCGCCTGTCCTCCTGTTGGCTGCCCCCACCGCCACTGCACACGCCACTGCGCGCGTCTGAACTGCCGCAAGCTCAGCACCTACCCGCAGATAGGACCGCCCCAGAAACTGTAGTGGCTGTTGTACGGACATCTGCGAAGGAGACGGCGGCAACGGATGCAGCGGGACTGGAGGCGGCGAGGGGAGCCGTGGGTACTGAGCTTGCGGCAGCTGAGTTGGTGACACCCGTATTAATAGCATCACCAACAGCATCGGCGCCAGCCACAGTCACACCAACAAGACCCTTGTCTATGCCACTCTGGTGGCGACGACTGCCACGATTGCGCAGAACGAGTCCCCGACTGCCGCCGTGTTCGTGCCCTACTATGAGGATTGCAACACGATTCGTCCATCGAGACATAGTCGTGGAACGGTGGAGGGGTCTCCATCGTCGGACCGCTTGTCTCGCCCTCGGCGTCACTCAGAAAGAAACACCCCCTCTATTGCCAAGGACACCTCGGGGGGGGGGGGGGGGGG
>SZWC01010502.1:28583-38722 GCA_023375785.1 Penium margaritaceum | reverse complement strand
ATAGCCGATGAGCCGTGGCAGTGGAAGTTCCTTCCATGGCCACAACTTTGCAAGAACTCATCACTACACAGACTGTGAGCAGTCCCTTGATTACCCTCAGATCATGCATGGTCTCTAGGCAACGCATGCACAGTGGATGCCCTCCAGGGACACACAGACGAGTCCCGCCATGCCTACGATTGCAGTAGACACAGCCGCTTTACCAGGCAGCAGTGGTGATATGGACCATCGGGATCGCACGATGGCGTAGCTTCGTCAGTTGTTGACACTTCATACTTATGGAGGTGCAAGTGTCTTGTTACGGCCGATTGGTTCCCAGATAGCTTGTCCTAATGTGTCAATTTCCCGTGATGATGCTTGTGGGGGAGCTAAGTCGGCCCGTGATGAGGATGGACCTGATAGTACCAACAAGCTTCACGAGTCACATGTATGTGTTTTTTTTTTCGTTGTCCCGAGTCCTGCGCTTCTTGTCCAGCAGGGGTAGAGTGTTCTGTGGTATGCTTTCTAGTGTCCAAGACTGTTTGTAAGCCAAGCGGAACCTGGATCATTGACTCTAGTGCCACCCATCACATGACGCGCCGTTGTAGTGAATTCGTTGTGCTTGGTCCTGTTGCAATCGTTTGGACCGTTTGCACAAGGTCTAGTCAGTAATTGCCTGCGTAGGGAGTTAGGGTTGTGTGGTTTGATGGTCCGTCTCGCCCCTTGTACATTTGCAATGTGCTCTACATCCATTCTCCTGAGCTCAACTTGCTTGCTGTTTGTGCTTGTACCAGGATTGGTCTCTTTATTGCGCACTCCGTTGACTCTACCCCTGTGACTACTCTCAATACTAGTGCCATTGTTCTTCGTGCATCATTTGTCGATGACCTGTATTGTGTGTCTTGTACCTCTTCCTCTACCTCCTCTCCTTCCTCCACATTTACACGTATGTTTTTCACTGGTGTTCTACCTCCATAACACCAGCGCTTGCTGCATCGCCACCTTTACCATGTGAGCTCGAACAGTGTGTCCAAGCTCATTCGGAATCAGCCAGCCCTCGGTCTTGATGTGGCTTTCTTTGAGAAACCACCCAAGACCGACAGTATCTTCCACGTTCAGGGCTGGATGCATCAATGCACTTATCCTGACTCCACTTCCTGGGCAATACAACCACTTGAGTTAGTCCACTCGAACCTTCTCGGTCCCCTCCTTGTCAAGTCCCTCTCAGAGTTTGAGCGACATGTCCTCACTTTGAGTGATGATTTTACCCGGATAAGGTGGGTCTACAACCTACGCCACAAGAGTGATGCTGCCCTGGCAGTTTGCCTATGACTCATGATGGCTTAGCACCGGTCTCATCAGACCCTCCACACGTTTCACTTCAATCATGGTGGTAAATTCTTAGGCGAGATGGACATCTTCTGTGTAGAGCGCGGTGAGCTGCACCATGGAGGATGTGGTCCGCGCCATGCAGTCTGAGTGCGGTCTTCTAGAGTCCTCTATCTTTGAGGAGCTTTCCTACATGACGTGGGTCTGCAACCGCCTATTGCATGGTCCTCTTCTGTACAATGTCACGGCGTACGAGTGATGGTTGGCCATCGCAATGACCTTCCTCTTGCTCATGTTTGGAGGTCCTTAGCATGCGTCTAGTACAGCGAGGACGAACAGGGATCCAAGGTCTCACCTCGGGGCCACATGTGTGCCTTTCTTGGCATTTCCCTACAGTTGAAGGCCTGATGCTTTTGGGAATTCGCTCGTCATCACATTATCGATTATCGAGACGCTTTCTTCTTTCAGGTTCTCACCTACTGCAACCTATCTAGCATTCTGTCGCTAGCCGCCAACCACGTTTCCACCTGCGTTGCTTCCTGGCGGATGGGGGAGTCTAGACCTACGTATGGGTCCATCCAAGCCTCCTTGGACCTGTGGTACGGTCTCCGGCTGATCATGATCCAGCCATTATAGCAATCAGTCCACTGGCCTCGTCATCTCCCTCTGGCACACCTGATCCTTGTCAAAAAAATTGCATGGTGCGGTCCCGACTGTTGGTTTGATCTTCTCTGGTGGTTCACGTCTTTTTTTTGGGGGTGAATCTGAGACTAAGCATGAGCATTCTGGTAGCCTCACGCTATGTGAGCATGAATCTAGAGACGGTCAGTTTGTGTAAATAAAAACAACATTTGTGCTAGTTTTTGTACATAAACATGATCAGAACATTTTTAGGGCTATTCATTAGCTTGCCAAAGCACCAAAACGCCAAGAATAGTCCAAGCTACGCCTGCCAATGTGCAGGTCTCACCCACCACACAAACGCCTAACGCCTCCACAGTGCGCACACGCCGTGACACCTTTCTTCATCTGCGAAGTGCCTTTCCCAAGGCCCAGACCCCATTGCACGTGATGTAGGGGTCCCCAGCAGTGTTTTGAAGAACTTCCCCCACTTTTAGGTCGACTTTGGTGATAGGGTGTCACAAGGTTTGAAAACTGTCTGCGGACCTGTAGTCAGAATATTAACGAAGTCCCCGAGTAACAAAACGTACTCCTACGTTTTGGACCCCGATTTTGGCCAAGTCCCTCGGTAACAACCTGCACTACTGTATCAGGTGGATATCATCCACTGGACGCCTCAGCAGTCTTCCAGAGCAAAATCTCGAGATGGACATTGAGATGGACATCAAGTCACGGCCGGCTCCCAGAGCTGCCGCGTACACCCCAACTTTGGATGCACATATCTCCCTCGTTACTTATTCGATTCTGGTGAAACAACTTCCACTGGACTCAGCAACTCTTAAAGTTTTAGGGGAAGTCCTCCATTTTAGGATCCAACTAACCCCTATGCTACTAGATCCAAATGCAAGGAATTCCCTCTTTCTGGCGGCTCATCGGTGCCTCCCGGCGCCGCACTTGGGCATGCCGAGGGGCGAATTTTTAACATTCTCTCCCTTGCACTTTCCATTCCCACTTCTCTTGCTTTCTCTTACTCATCTTCTGCTGCACCCTCCAGCCCATCATAGCTGGTCGTCCCAAGTCCGGCCACGCTCATCGCGTGCCGGTCTGCAGGTTGCGCTTTGGTCAAGCAATGTGCAAGCATGTTGTGCGTGCTATAGTGTTGCAGCACCACCTGCCCTTTTTTGACCATGCCCCATGCGTAGTCATAGCGCACGTTCATGTACTTTGTCCTCCAGTGCTACGTTGGGTTGTTGGTCAGCGAGATGGAGCTGGTGTTGTCCTCTTGCACCACCATTGGCTCCTGCTGCGTCACGCCCAGGTCCCTTTGCAACCTACGGAGCCACATTGTCTCCTTGACCGCCTCATCCAGCACAATGTACTCTGCCTCCACTGTGGAGGTGGCGACACAATCCTGCTTCCTGTTGCACCAGCGAGGAAGAACACGTAGTCAGATGTGGACTTCCGCTTGTCCACATTGCCAGCGTAGTCTGCATGTGTGTAGCAGACCAGACGCAAGGGGTCCGCACATCCCTTGCCGTCGAACCTCAAGTACGCATGACGCGTCGCCTGCAGGTAGCGTAGGATGCGCTTGAATGCCTGCTAGTGTAGTGGCCCTGGATCTGCCACATACCTGCTCACTTGGCCCACCGTGCAGGCCAGATCCTGTTGAAAAATTGCCCCTCCGCATGCCCAAGTGCGGCGCCGACGAGCCGCCAGAAAGTGCAAATTCTGCTCCGGCGGATCTGGCGACTCGACAATTGTTCGGATCTTAAAATGGAGGATTGCCCCGTAAATTTGACGAGTCGGTGAATCCGGTGTAAGTTGTTTCGCCGGAATCGGACAAGTATCGAGGGAGATATGGCCTTCCAAAGTTGGGGTGTGCGCAGCGGCTCTGGGAGCCGGCTGCGACTCGAAATCCGGTCGATAATCGACCGGATCGAGTAACAAAATCACCATGTGGAGAAAATGCTCCGATAGGCCTGCCGAGGCGTCCGGTGGATGATCCGCCTGATCAGGTGGATCATCCACCGGATCCAGTAGTGCAGGTTGTTACTGAGGGACTTCGCCAAAATCCTGGCTCGACGTCCGAAACTCAGTAGTACGTTTTGTTACTCGGGGACTTTGCAGGTCCGCGGACAGGTTTCGAACCTCGTCACACCCCATCACCAAACTCGACCCAAACGTGGGTAGGGTGCGTGGAAACAGTGCAGGGGACCCCTAAACCACGTGCAAGTGGACCTGCGCCTTGGGAAAGGCGCTTCGCACGTGAAGGAAGGCGCCACGGCGTGTGCGCGCCATGGAAGCGTTAGGCGTTTCTGTGGTGGGTGAGACCTGCGCTTCGACAAGCATAACTTGGACTACGCTTGGCCGAATTGCGCACGGTTTGGTGCGTTGGAAAGCTCATGACTAGCCCTATAAATGTTGTGATCATGTATATGTCCAAGATATACCGCAAAACGACGATATTCCCTTCGCAAACTGACTGTCTCTAAATTCCTGCTCACATAGCGTGAGGCGACCAGAAAGCTCACGCTCAGTCTCAGATTCGCCCAAAACAGTAGACGTGATCCACTAGAGACTATCAGACCAACGTGAGGACCGCACCACGCGGCCCTCTTCCTGAAAGATCCGGTCAAGTCTCCACCATCGCGTACATGAGTTTGCCCACCGCCGATTGGTAGGGCATCCCTGCCATATCCTTCCACTCTTCTTTTGTTTACAGCGCCGTTGCCGCACTTAGTTCACAGGTCGTGGAGACAGGACTGCAGACTTGTTTGCAGTCCTCCATGTTGTACCGCTTCAGAACCTCGGCCACGTATTTGGCCTGTCCCAGCTTAAGCGTGTGTGCCCTCCGGTTTTGCATAATGCTCACTCCAAGGCAGAACTCCAGGTACTTCACGTCCAACATCTGGAACCTGCTGCTTAGCTGCTCTTTCAACTGCTGTAGGCTCAGCAGGTCTGAGTGCAACGATCTGCTGGAGCTTCTTGTTGTGTCGCCGTACACGTTGTGATCAGCCTCACAGCGCTTGGAGCCGAGTTGTGCCATGAAGCTTTCCATCTATTGGTACCAGCATTGAGGTGTTGGAAATGGAAAAAATGGGGTAAGCTCCAATGAGGCCTAATGTAGAGGGCCAGGGGAGAGGCGTCACTCTCTCCCCTGACCCTCTGTAGTCTACCTACATCTACCAGTATTCGTGCTCTACTTGGGGTCTGACAAAGAGGGTAGTCCCATGCCTTAGTCAGCCCATGCCTTGGACCTATTTGCGATAGTACATCCTTGAGAAACATACTATATTCTGAAAGGCATTGCACAACTGACCGGAGAGGCCAGCGACAGCGAGCTAGACAGGCATATGCTGACGTGGAGTATCGACAAGGGCTGACAGGAGAGAAGACATCGGAAGCCGGAAATGATNTGAGGCCTAATGTAGAGGGCCAGGGGAGAGGCGTCACTCTCTCCCCTGACCCTCTGTAGTCTACCTACATCTACCAGTATTCGTGCTCTACTTGGGGTCTGACAAAGAGGGTAGTCCCATGCCTTAGTCAGCCCATGCCTTGGACCTATTTGCGATAGTACATCCTTGAGAAACATACTATATTCTGAAAGGCATTGCACAACTGACCGGAGAGGCCAGCGACAGCGAGCTAGACAGGCATATGCTGACGTGGAGTATCGACAAGGGCTGACAGGAGAGAAGACATCGGAAGCCGGAAACGATGGCAGAGAGGTTTTCATAGTCGATCAGTTGATCGATTATCGAGCAACATCCACGGCTGACGACTTTCTGATATTGGCAGATCAATGGATGGCAACAAACAGATCAATAAGAATGGATCGCAGGAAGTGGGTGGGGGATGGAGGTTCAGCCAAGCTCGTGATGGACCAAGAAGAAACGGTACCTGAGTCTCAAAGGAGCGGGAGGCACACTTAGCAGAACAAGTGGGTTGGACTGTCGCCGTGCATGCCTCAGCAGTGCGAAAAAGTGTGAACAGCGACATGACCATTTAAGCTCTTCTTTTTCGTTCATTCTTTTTCAACTGTTTACAGAGACAGTCTATCTACCCATGTACCCGGGAGTTCAAGCTTCTTGAATAAAAGATTCTCCTCTACACTCTCATATTGCAGTGTTTGGTGGATCTGGCTTGGCGACCCTGTGTTGTTCCACCTAATTGTGCAATTGGCATGCGCAGTCTCATGAAAAAATGGTGACATTCCAACGATCCATATTTCCAACAATTGGTATCAGAGTGGGTGCGTCACAAAATCTCTGGAAGACTGGTTGCGCTGTTCCTCTAATCTTGAAGACACGGCAGGGCATCATGGCAAGCTTCAGCGGTGGTGGACTGGGTGACCATTTCAAAGTACATACATTTGACGGGACTGGTTACGATGATTTTGCATTCAATATGAATATGGTGTTCTTGGCCAAAGGTCTATGGGGCGTTGTATCTGATCCACCAGAAGAGACATTGGATCGAAATGCCACGGCCGCATAGAAGGCGCAATGGAAGAGACGATGTGATCAGGCCCTTGTCATTTTGGCAATGCAAGTTTCTGACAGGCTCAGTTTTCCTTGTCGAAGACAACAATGCCACTCTTGATCCACAAACAGCATGGGTGGCCCTACGACAATGGTATAACAAAATCAGTGACTTTGAACTCCACAATTTATTCATCCAGTTTTGTGAGCTGAAGATGGGTGACACTGCTCGAATGGAAGATCATCTCGCTCAGCTCAGGCAGTTGGTTGAGCACATCACATCTATGGGACAAGCCATGTCTGTGAAAGTGGTGGTTCTACAGCTATTTTCCAGTCTTCCAACCAGATTCGACAGCACAGTTGAACAACTTCTGGCTTTCCAGGAACAAGGAGCCAAATTTGACAGCAGACTCCAGACACTTGAATCTGCCAAACTACTACCAGCAGAATTTGGAGCAGAGGAGTGGCATCTGCAGCACCAGTGGGCCAGGCACCAGCTACTGGAGCATACAAACTAACTCTTGAACGTGCCTGTGAATCTCTCTACAGAGATGAAGAGTTGAAGCAGCTCTGGCTGCTCGAATGGGGATACAACACTTCAACAAACGGTCCAAGTTTCAAGGCCATGGTCAAGGTGGATTTTCAAACACCCATTTTTATTCTCTACTACCACAGCGGCTACTCACTCATGGTGGCACAATTCCACCTGGTGCTCCCTGAAGCAAAGGATTTGAGCATGTGAGATGTTGGAACTGCCAAAAACTCGGACATCTCAACAGGTATTGTGACAAGCCAAGAAAGCCAAGATATCCTTCACCTCAACATGCACAACTGACAACTGGTCTGGAACCAGACTCCTCATTAGATTACACTACACTCTTGGGAAACTTCAGACAAATGATGACCCAGATGGCACAGAGCTGGTCTCAACTGATGCATCAAATGGAGACAGTTGGACAGCAAACCAGCGGATCAGGCAATACCCCTATCAACTTCATCTCAGCAGCTGATGACATACCCACCAGATCATTGCCTGATAACTATCAACAAAAAACTTCAGAAGCTGGAGATTTTATCACAGAAGAACTTGCACTCTACTCCATCAACAGTGCTTTTCTACTGGCTACTGGAATACTGGCCTGGATTCTTGACTCAGGCAGCAATCGGCATATGATTTGCAACAGAACTTGGTTTGTGGACTTCAAGGAGTTAAAGACACCAAAACTTGTCAGGCTTGGCGATGGACGAATTGTTCCAGCCATTGGGATGGGTGCGGGTCTCAGTATCATTTGAAGGCAAGGTTGCAGCCCGCACCATTGATGAGGTCTTCTTTGTACCAGAACTTGCAGCCAACTTGCTTTCTGTGACAAGACTCAATCACAAGGGCTGCAATGTTGTCTGTGATGCTGACAAGAGCTGCCGTTTTTTTGCCAAAGGGGACAAAATTGTGGCTGAAGCAAAACGTGAAGGTAATCTCACCATCCTTCCAACCCTGGATATGGAAGCTGATGAAGGCACTACAGAGGTCACCTTTGGCAGCATGTGGACCAACGGCATCTCCATCTTCTGGATCTGAATCTCTCACCATGCTATGGCACCAGCATCTCGGCCATGTCGGCTTCATCACTTTGGCTGCCATGTCCAAGAGAGCTGTTGTGGAGTCTCGGCCACATAATCTTACGAAACCAACATCTATCTGCTGTGAAGGCTGCCTTGCAGGATGGCAGAGCCAAGAACGGTTTCCATCCCACTCTGATGTTCAAGCAGCAGACAAGCTTCATCTAATTCACATGGATCTCTGCTGCATCCAGGATGCCTCCATATCAGGGAAGCACTATTTTCTGGTGCTTCTTGAAAATTTTACACATCATGTCTGGGTTTGTTTTCTTTGCCACAAGTATGAAGCTATTGACCATATCATCACCTGGATCAAGAGAGTGGAAAATGAGAAAGACAAGCATGTGAAGGCAGTATGATCTGACAACGGCGGAGATTTTTTCAACAAGACTCTCAGCACCTTCTACTCCAACCATGGCATCAAGCATCAGCAAGTAGTTCCACATAATCCACAGCAAAAATGGACGTGCAGAAGGTACGAACAAGACCTTACTGGCGAAGGCCAGATCTGTGCTCTATGCAGCTGGACTGCCCATGGATTTTTGGGCTGAAGCTGTCAATGCTGCTGCATACATGCTCAACCATATTCCTTGCAAGCGGCTGAAAAATCAGATCACGCCGTATGAGGAATGGCATGGACGGCAGCCCAACATCGGTCATCTCAAGGTTTTTGGGAGTACTGCCTATGCATGGGTCACCCCTCACGCACGTGACAAGCTTGGGTCTCACATCAAGAAGGGTGTCCTTGTGGGCTATGATGAAAAAATTCAAGCATATTGCCTCTGGGATCCAAGAGCCCGTGCAATTGTTTGCAGCCGCAGTGCCACATTTGATGAGACACTGTGTGACAAAACTGCCTCTCCATCAGGAATGCCCAATCTCCGTATCGTTCCTCTGGACTCTCAACCATCTCTGCCTCCGCAACACATTCTGGAAAATGGGCCTGATGACCATGCCGGTGTCATCCCGACCATCATCCTTGCTGAACGTCAACACGGCAACCAAGACGTACCTCCTCCGCCACCGCCACAACCGCCTCAACCAGCCCCTCGTCAGTATGGACCTACCTATCCCAGGAATTGGGATCCCTCCGCTCCGCCGCGGCGCTCCTCTCGTGTGGCGAAACTCAAGGCTTTGGTAGCTATCTTCAGTGATTACGGCTCCTTCCGCAAGTCTTCCTCTTCATCTGCTCCCCCTGCCCCTGTCTCCGCAATAGACCCTCCTACATCCCCGCCTTCCTCAGCTGCAGCAGCAGCAGCGGCTCTTCCCTTCTCATCTCCTGATATGGCTATTGTCACTCCAGTGGTTGATCCCATCAGCTGCAAAGGTGCCATGGCTCGAACTGAAGCTGGTACGTGGCAAGCATCAGCTGTAACCAAATTTGAGCAACTCCAGAAACAGAAGACCTTGGAACTTGTGGATCCGCCCCCTGGTGTCCCTGTGGTCACGTGCAAGTGGGTCTTTAAGACTTAATTGGATGATCATGGTGCGCCTGACACGTGTAAAGCCCTTCTTGTCATCCATGGCTAGAGTCAGGTTCAGGGTGTGAACTGCAGCGATACATTTGCTCCAGTTGCCAAGTACTCCTCTATCCGTATGGTTTTGGCTCTTTCCGCCCACAAATGCTGGTTTCTGCACCAAATGGATGTCTATTCTGCTTTCTTGAATGGCGACCTGGAAGAAGAAGTCTACATGACCCAGGTTGACTTCTACAAGTCGAAGTCGACTTGGAGTCGCCAAGTCAAAAGTCGGAAGTCGGCACGTAGCCACCCAAGTCAACTTGGGCTTATCAAAGTCGGTTTCTAAGAGGCACTAATTCACGTGTACAATCAATTTTACAAGTCATTAGTGTAATATGCGTTTTCTTATCACGAAATTATTGGTGCATTTTATGGATACATTCTTCACCACCCAATGTATTTCACAGTCCACCATGACTTCTAAGGAATCACTAGGGGGCATACTCGAGGTCTTTCTCAGACCTTAGGGGCATCCAGGTATTTTCCTGTTTCCTAATCTCCAAAGCGGAAACCCGCGGGGAGGTCCGGATCAACCCCGATGGCTCGCGACAGGGAGGAAGTGGAAGAGTGAGTGAGCGATCGGGCGAGAGGG
>SZWC01010502.1:6085-17685 GCA_023375785.1 Penium margaritaceum | reverse complement strand
TTTCCCCCCCCCCCCCCCCCCTCCCCCTCCCACTCAAAAGTGTATTAGGGTGGTGTATTGGAGAGTGTGTCTAGAGGAGTCCTCTTTTTCAAACTAAGGTATTGGGACGAGGGCAGTTTGGGTCCCGTTGTGCCCGGGTCAAGGTACAGTGAACTGTATGTGTACATACTTATAGCTGGTTACGCAGACAAAGCGAGAGACGTCAGATGCTTGAAATCGCTGGCTTAATGTAGATGTAAACAAGTCTGTTTTTTTTTTGTCTACCAGATGCACTCCTAGCTACACTCCCACAATACACTCGTCCACTTAGGGGGGTTCCTTGAATTTAGATACCCCCTCCAGCAGTTGAAATTTTATTGGGGTGGTGTATTGGAGATCGTACCTGTGGGATCCTTAAACTTTAAACTAGTGTGTTTGGACGGAGGTACGGACCTACCGTTACACAAGTCCAAAAATACTTCCTTGTCCCAATACACTCCCCAATACACTAGGGGGTTTTGCGGTAGGAGGTGAGAGGGGGGTCCAGTTGGGGTCCCGTTGTGGTGGTGTTGAAGTACACTGAACTGTTTGTGTATAGCCGCAAGGCTGGTTACATGGACAAATTGAGAGACATTGGATTCCTAAAATCAATGGAGTACAAGCAATTAATGTAGATGTAGACAAGTACTTTTTCTCTGTCTACCAAACACACTCCGAGCTACACTTCCGCAATGCACTCGTCAACTTGGGGGGACGGGGGGGGTTGTTTCATGTAGGTCCGCCCTCCCAGTAGTTGAAAGTGTATTGGGATGGTGTATTGGAGAGTGTATCTGGGGGAGCCTTGTTTTTTTACACTAGTGTATTTGGAGGGAGATGAGGACCGTCCATTACGCATATTCAGGAAAACTTTGTTCCCCTAGTACACTCTCCAACACACTTCCCCAATACTCTAGGTAGGGGTTTGGCGGGGGGAAGGGGGGTCCAGTTGGGGTCCCGTTGTGGCTTGCTCGGAGTACACTGAACTGGTTTGTGTACAGCCTTAAAATCGGTTGTGTAGACAAATCAAGAGACACTAGTTTCTTGAGATTGACAAGTTATCAGTACTTAATGTAGATGTACACAGGTCTGTTTTCTTTCTGTCTATCATATACACTCTCAAAGACACTCCTACAATACACTCGTGTACTTTGGGAGGGGAGGAGGTCCTTGTACCCAGATCCTCCTCCAGTATTTGAAATTGTATTGGGATGGTATCTTGGAGAGTGAAGCTCGGGGAGACTTCTTTCTTAAACCAGTGTATTTGGAGGGAGGTGTGACGATGCCGTCACACATCCCTTTTGTTGCTTCGCCTCTGCTGCCAGCACTTGCACCTCTTCAGCTGCTGCCTGTTGCCACACACACACAAGGGACACTTGGTCCCCCTTGCGCTGACAGCGCTTCAGCTGCACGTAACTCAACTGCGGTACCTTAGCTGCCTTGGAGTCCTACTCTGCCCACAACGGCAGAACAATTTGCTCCCCGCATTTCTTCACTTTCACCTGGCTGCACACCTAATCCACAGCAGCATTCCACCGGTGCAGCCAGTCATGCCCCAAAATGGCATTGTAGGTGTCCATCGGGCACGTGCAAAAGTTCACATTGCACGATAGCTTGCCCAGACGGATCCTCACAGGCTTCAGAGGTAGTCCGCACTCTAACTCCCCTTGCACCAACTTGGCCGTAGTTGGCTTCCCGGGTAGCCGTGCAAGCCCCAACCTCTTTACAAGCTCGTCACTGAAGAATGAGTGCAACGTGCCGCAATCCAGTAATGCTTTGATCTGCCGGCAAGTCTGGCGCCCCTCACCGTCCGCAGAGACAGCCGATAAAATTTTGGCTTTCAGGAGGATTCCCAGAACGCTTCTGCTTCCTTCTCTCCGCAGCAATACACTTGGTAACTCCCTAGTTGTCAAAGGACTTTTGGGGCTGGTGTTCGCTGATGCGGACGAAGTTTTCCCAGGAGTTGGCCGTCCGCCACTCACTACTGGTTGCCATTTCCCTGCTGCTTCCTTTTGCATTTCTTCTTGTGGTGCCCAGGCTTCTCGCACATCCAACAGTTCCCACCACGCGGCTTGCTCTGCTGTTGGCCTCCTTGCACTGCGTCGATCTCCATGGGGTCGGTTTGTTGATACTGTGTTCGACGCTTGAAATTTCCCTGTTTCTCACGGAAACCCCCTCGATGGTAGCGTAGCGCGTCAACGCGCTCAGCAGTGGCCACCATCGCCTGGAACTCTGTGATTCCACAAAGTGCCAGCATGCGCTGAATTTCTGCCTTCAAGCCATCGTGGTNNNNTTCGACGCTTGAAATTTCCCTGTTTCTCACGGAAACCCCCTCGATGGTAGCGTAGCGCGTCAACGCGCTCAGCAGTGGCCACCATCGCCTGGAACTCTGTGATTCCACAAAGTGCCAGCATGCGCTGAATTTCTGCCTTCAAGCCATCGTGGTGTTTTTCTGCCATCTTCGGCTCGCTCATGTCGTTGATCTCCGAGCACAACGCCAAGAAACGGTTTGTGTACTCCTGCACCGAGCCAATCTGCTTCAACTGCTTCAGCTTGTTGCGTGCGACCATGGAGGCATTCACGAGATCAAATCGATCTCTGATGGCTTGCTGAAACTGCTCCCATGTCGTCGGCACGCGAGCTTCAGCTTGCCCCGCGCCTGGCTGCCACAACACGGCATGTTGCACAGCTGCGTTCCCACCTCCACCTCAAGTGGCCACCATATTCAGCTGCCTCCACCACTCCAATACTGCTCCACGTAGCAGTGTCACCGCGAATGACACACGCACAGCATTGTCCTCTGGAGGGTGACCCAGAGCCCCAAAGTAGCTGTTCATTGCAAACAACCAGGTCCGAACGCTCGCACCCTTGAATGAGGGATTTAGCGGTTCCGGAGCCTTTGGCTTTGGTCTCCGCGGACTCCTTGACTGGGCCGCCCCAACCTGTCCAGTGCCAGTCCCGTCCCACAGGTCAGCCATATGCCGATTGAGCCGCTCGTTCTCCAGCTTGAGGGTTTCCTGCTGCACTACGATCTGCTGCAGGGCCTGCTCCATGGCTCAAGATGATTTTTAGACACTGGAGATCCTTCGGAAAAAATTGGCAGTGTTTCGGCAGCAATCGAAAAATTTTCCGACAGCCATTTGGCAGTCTGGGATGAGAATATGGCGTCTTTGAAGTGCGTGGGAGTCACCTGTTGTCTCACGCGCATGCACGGTAGGCCGTGTGGATGCTCAGGAAATGTAGAAATTTTTTGACAGGTTGGCTCATGTGTTGGCTTCGAAGCCTGGTCCAGCTATCTCCCTCTCGATCAGCCTCGACGTTGTCCGGCGTAGTCCGTGCCTTCGCTCCTTGAAGTTTTGCGAGCTCCAGCAGCGCTTCCGCCCAATGCGTGGCTCTGGCTCTGATACCAAATGTGAGAGTGGGTGCTCTCTGGAGATTAGGCTTTAGTGTGTGAATAGCACAGTCGCAGCGGAAAGATAGACTTGAAGATGTCTGGAAGCCAAAGCTGGAAAATACAGGTTGATTGAGATTGAACTGAGTACAGAGTATACATAGTGTCCAGCCGGCTAGTCCTAACCCTAGCCTGCTCCTCTCCTAGCTTGCTACAACAAGCTACTTGCTCCTCAAACCGGTGCCCTACTTGCACCTAATGCTTAGTGCGAGAAGTGCCTCGCCGCCGATCGTCTGGACCGACGGTCCATCTTGTCTCGCGGCAAGCCACTGCGTTAGCTTGACACCTCTTGGCAGTGGGTGCGGTCGCCGTGTTGCGCACGCCACCGGGAGTGCTGCGACCGTCGCGCGGTCGCAGCCACCATGTTTGCTGCCGTCGTTGACCGCGTCTGTTGCCGGGAGCTCCCGGGGGCGCGCTCCCCTCGACGGATAGTGTATCCATTACGCTACTTGCCGAGGGGGCAAAAGCCACCATTGCGTGGCGGTTACGGAACGCCGCGAGGGGGTTTGCACGAAACAGCCCCCTAGCGCCAGCGTGAACTCCACGCCGGCGCTCGCTCGCGCGCTCGCTCGTCCGCTCATCCTCCTCCTCGCTGTTGCGAGCCGTCGGGGTTGAGCCAAACCACCCGACTTATTTCCAAAGAATGGAAAATGCCCCGAGTGCCCCCAAATCCCGGGTGAGACCCTGAGTATGCCAGAAAAAAGAGGGAACCTTGTTACACCTTCTTGCGTGAACTTGGTCTTGAATACCCTCTTGGAACCGATGACCTTGGCGTCTTTCTTCCTGTCCACTAGCTCCCACGTGTCCTTTCCAGCAATGGATGCTAGCAGCAACTTGATGGCGGCGTCCAACTGCTTCCTCTCTGGCCGCACAAGCGCCTCTCACATGGTCGACGGCTCTGTTGATGCAGCCAGCATGCACCACGTCCTGTCGATCCATGGACCGGTGCCCGTGTGGAAGTGCTTCCCCAATCTCCCTTGACTCCCGCTACGGCGCAACAGTTTTGGTGGTGCCTCGTCGCTTTGCTGCAATCCTTCTGACTGTGCTCGCTCCGGTGCAACATCGACCGGATGGCACCCCAAGGATCTCTCCCGTTCTGACGAAGAATCGACCGGACAGGCGGCACGCCCGGAGGATTTTTCTCAGACGCCCGACGCGAATTCTGCCATGAGAGCGTGCTTTGGTACCCACAATGCCTCCAACAGATCTTTCAGCTGGATTTCCAACCCCGGTAAATCGTCAGCGGAGCACTCCGCATGGACTGCTGCACCTGCTGCACCGCCGCCCTCCGACGCCGCATCCTTGACCTCCGCGTCCGTTGGCTCCTTCTCGTAGTAAAGGAGCTGGAACCAGTCTCCCTATTTTGGAGTGCTTCCAGCGATCATGTCGTTGCTGCTGCTGCTAAAGCTATGCTGCTTTTCAAACTTGACATCACGAATGCGGATAATCTCTTATGTGCAAGGGTCTGAAAGCTGATACACCTTTTGCCCACTCTCTTAGCCAAGTAACAAGCATGGCTTTGCCTACAGTTCCAGCTTGCTATCACGTTGCAGTGCCACATGCACCATTGCGTGCGCCTTTTACTCAAACACCTTCAGGTGCGCCACATATGGCTTGCCCCTGCTCCAAACGTCTTGCGGCGTCTTCCAGTCGCCTTTACCCTTTAGCACCGATGTTGCAGTGAGGTTGATGGTGTAGCTCGCTGTACGCACAGCCTCCGCCCACAACCCTCACGACAATCCCACATTCATAAGCATGGTCCGCACTAGGTTTAGCAGTGTCTGATTAGCCTGTTCCACCACTCCATTGGATTGTGGCAAGTACGGTGTAGTGGACTCCTACTTGATGCCCTACTTCTTCATCCACCTGCTGTAGATCATGTACTATCCGCCATTGTCGCTCTGTAGCGCTCTGACCTTCCAACCAGTTTGCCTCTCCACCGTTGCGACGTACTCCTTCAGCCAGTCCAGGACCTTGCCTTTCTGCTTCATGAAGTACATGAAGAGCTTCCTACTGCAATCGTCCATGAAGGTGACGAAGTATCTCAGGCCGCTGCTTGAAGGCATTTTGAATGGTCTGCAAACTTTGCTATACACGACCTCCAGCAAGTCCTTTACGTGAGCTGCGTTCTCGTTGAACAACGTGCGCCATGCCTTGTCTAGAATTCAAGGCTCGTACTTCTTCTGCGCTGCTACATTTGATGCTTTGTCTACTCCACCATCAATCACGAGGCCACGTACCATGTCGCATGTTGCCGTCTCCTTAACGGTTGCCAGCATCGAATGCTCAAACCGTCGGCGCCAGAGCTCCAGATCAGCGCTTCCTCCCTTTTCCACATTGACGACACGCTCCTGCGTGTCTATTGTGTCCAATGCCGTGGAGATCACCTTGGTCTCCACAATGTAGAGACCGCCCTCACGCTTTGCCTCAAGCACGACCTCGCCACCGCTGTCGTTGCACACCATTGTGCCTTTCCTGCGGAAGAGCACCTCATATCCCTTATCCGTCAAGCGGCTGACACTCAAGATATCAGTCGTGCTGGGGACTTGCTGAACATCACGGATTGTGCATAGCTCCTTCTTACCGCCCACCACAACTTCCACCTCCACGTCACATTGGGTAGCCGCTGGCTCGACTTTGTCGTTCGCAACCACCATTGACTTGGAGGACTTCTCGTGGGTGACCAACCCCACCTTCCTAACCTGGGTGTGCTACTCGGCCACAGAATCTAGGCATGGCCTGTTGGCCTTCTTGAGGAAGTGGTTCTTGTTGCCATTGAGGAGCAACCTACCTTTGGTGTTTTTGCCGCCAGCATTTGCCTCATTCGGGCACTCATGGGTCCAATGGCCCTCCTTACCACAGTTCCGACACATACCTTTCTTGGCGCCCTTCTTGTCAGTGCCCTTTCCGTTGCTTACTTTGCCCCCACTTCCGCCACCACGCGTTTTGGTGACGAGGATGGATGAGGAAGACGAGGACTCCCTGTAGCTCCGTTGTTGTGCTTCCTTGCGGATGTACTCTGCGACCGCGCCATAGGTGACCTTGTCCTCTGACCATCCTCTGAGTACAGTGATAAGGGGACCCCAACTGTCAGGCAGGGCCATATGGAGAGACATCGCCTACAGCCGTGTGTCGATTTTCCACCCCATGTTGTTGCATTACGAGGCAAGCGACTCGATCTGCTGCATGGCGTAGATGAAATCATCTCCCTACTTGATTCTCACTGTGAGGAGCCGCTTCATCGCAAAGATTTTGTTCGCAAGTGACTTGGATTGATGGATTGCACAGAGTTTTTGCCAAGATTCAATTGTAATCTTGCAGCCTTGAAAGCAACCCCACTGCGACAGGGCTGTCCCGGACACCACGAGCATGAGCACCTCCGTGTTCTTCTTCTCAAAGGCCTGCTTCTTCGCATCCACAACTGTCAAATTTACAAGCACCTCCTTTCTCAACATGAAGTCTAGTAGCCCCTTATGCGTGAGGTGCAGCTCAAACTGCCACCTCCACACCCCGGAGCCTAGGCCACCCGCATGCTTCTGAATCGGTTGAGTCTCCTTCTACACCATTTGCACAGCTTCTACTCCCACAGGTTCTCAAACTTGACGGTGACAGCCAAGATGACAATCCCGTGTGTTGCGAAAGACGTGAACGGTGGAGACGATAAGACCAGTGGACCCATAAATATTTTTCGGGAAATTTGCATGGTGCAGTATTGACTGTTGGTTTGATCTTCTTTGGTGGTTCACGTCTTTCGTTTTGGGTAAATCTGAGACTGAGCGTGAGCTTTCTGGTTGCCTCACGCTATGTGAATAGGATTTTAGAGACAGTCATTTTGCGAAGGGAATAACAGCATTTAACGTTATTTTTTGTAGATGGACATGGGTAGATTATTCATATGGCTAGTCATGAGCTTTCTAACGCAGTAAACCGTGTGCAATTTGGCCAAGCGCAGCCCAACTTTTGCTTGTCGAAGCGTAGATCTCACCCACCAAAGAAACGCCTAACGCCTCCTTGCGCACACGTTGTGGCACCCTTCTTCGCGTGCAAACCGCCTTTCCCAAGGCGCAGATCCTGTTTCACATGATGTAGGGATCCCCTGCATTGTTTCGACGCAATTCTCCCACTTTTGGGTCGAGTTTGGTGATGGGGTGTGACAAGGTTTAAAACCTGTCCGCGGACCTGCAGTCCGAATTTTCACGCACTCTCAGAGTAACAAAATGTACTACTTAGTTTCGGACGCCAATTTTGGCCAAGTCCCTCAAAAACAGCCTGCACTACTGCATCCGGTGGATGTTATCCACCAGATGCCTCGGCAGTCTTCCGGAGCAAAATGTCCAGATGGACATTTTGTTACTCGGTCCGGTCGATCTTTTATCGGAAGTTAAGTCGCGGCTGGCTCCCGGAGCTATCGCGCACACCCCACATTCAAAAGCTCATATCTCTCTCGTTACTTGTCCAATTCTAGTGAAAAAACTTCCACCAGATTTAGCAACTTGTCAAATTTTAGGAGCAATCCTCCATTTTAAGATCAGAGAAATCCTTGAACCGCTCAATCCAACTGCATGGAATTCCCTCTCTCTGACGGCTCGTCGGCACCTGTCGGCGCCACACTTGGGCATGCGGAGGGGCAAAGTTTCAGCAATCCTGTGCCAGTCTCAATCCCTTTTGGCACACCTGATCCCCTGTCAGTCTGATTCCCTTCTTGCACACCTAATTCCGTGTCAGTTTCAGCCCCTTTCGGCACACCTGCTCCTATGCTAGTCTCACTCCCTTCTGGCACACCTGCTCCCGTGTGAGTCTCAGCCCCTTCTGGCACACTTGGTCGCATGCCAGTGTCATTCTCTTCTAACATACCCACTTCCTGGCCTGTGCCAGTGTGCTCTGGCACACCTCGTCTCGTGCCTGAGGCAGTCCCCTCAGTCACACCTAGTCCTCTGTCTACACGTGCTTCCTTGGAGAGGGAGCTTGCTCCTGTCCATGATTGACCTACATCCTCTACCCATCCCAGCGAACCTATAGCCCCTGTGGTTGTGCACCAGCTAGTTGCTACGCATCTAGAGGTGAGCACCTCAGGTTCCACCTATTCTCATGAGCCAAGTGGCCCTCTTTGACCACTGGCCTCTAGGGCTAAGCGGACAGTCGATTCAGCACCTAGACTCTACCTTTAGTGTTCATAGTGGCGATCCTTGCTTAAAGGCCAATCATCTGAGTTTCTTGGTAGACTACACGGAGGTGCACCTGATGCACCCTGTCAATCACGAGTTGGTCTCCCAAGAGTTCTCAGTCACTTGCGATGCCGCACCCGGCCTTGTCCTGGTTAGATCGTGTCAAGAGGCGTGTGTCTTAGCCACCCAGAGCTCTCCCTCAATGACGCCTGATCCAAGCACATTGAAGGAGGCACTGTCAGCTGAGATTGCATAGTTGTGGCACACTACTTGTGAGGATGAGTTGAGAGCTATCCATGAGCACGCTTTCCATGAGCTTGTTGACCTCCCACTTGGATGAAAGGTTGTATAGGTCAAGTGGGTCTTTCGCAAGGAGGTAAAACCTGATGGCACATTGGATCACTACAAGGTTCACTTGGCAGCCAAGGGGCTCTTACAAGTTCAGGGTGTTAATTTCACTGGCACCGTCTCACGCGTTGGCCGTAGTTCCCACTGCCTCCCCCGCCATTACATGTGACGGGCAAGATGCCCTAAACGTGAATGGTCTAGCATAGCTGGAGGAGACAGTGGGCATTACCCAGTACTTGCGCCTTAGTGGATCTTTGATATCTTTGGCAACTAGGTAGGACTTGGCTTTTGACGACAGTGTTCGGGGGGTAGTGGACGGATACACGGACATTGACTAAGCGTGGAGCCCTGATGTGCACAGTCAGACAGGCTACATGTTCCTGCATGGTGGCAGCGCTGTGTCGTGCCGCAGCGGCAAGTAGGGATACATCGCTCGCAGCTCATAAGAGGTGAAGTATGTTGCGCTTAGGGCCGGGGCTACTGAAGCGGTGTAGACATAACGTCTGTTTCATGAGTAGCATCAGTCTGTGCCTTGCATTGTTGTGCGCTGTGACAACCAGAGTGCTCTTGCTCTTGTAGAGAAATGTGGTGTGTTTCATGCATTCATGAAGCACATTTCTGTTGAGCATTACGTTGTGTGTGTGATCTTGTGGAGTGACAGGTGATCTCCATCATCTGGACGGGCATGGAAATGCAGCGAATTGACTTCCTAATTAAGGCACTAGCGCGCAGAAAGTTAATGGTGGTCATTTGCTTTGTCGGTCTTCGCCCATTGCGTGAGAGTGGCTAAGAGTGGGGTGTATGAGTATGGACTATTGAGCATCTTCGTACACACCTATGTCTATTCTGCACGTGTATGGATGTGCATTCTATCGGGTCATGGGGGACTGTTCTGATGTGAGTTGTTCCCGTCTATTTGTACAGTTTACTCTGGCCACTCGGCCATGTCCATGCTCTTGCACATCCCTGATGTGGATCCAGCTGGCGCCAGAGGAAAGACGTGCGGTTGCTCGAGCCACTTGTAGCTGTCAGATAGCTAGAATGCTCTGCACATACCACAACGTCCTAGAGATTTCTCGGTTGCTTTGCGGTTTTTTGGCAGTCGCTACAATGTTCTTTGTGGAGTGGGCTTAGAGCCTGATTTGCATGTTTTACACTGTGTCTTTTTTTCTGTGCTGAACCTATTTGTGAGACTAGTCATGGTATGCACCGTGAGATTTTGCATCTGTACATTCACATAGTGTTGCTTTTGGATGCCTATGCACAAAGTTACAGCCAAAACAGTAGATTTAGATCAGTTTAAAGACAAACACTGCCTATACGTCACCCAGTGTGCACTAGATGACGTACACGGCGAGTACTCATGCTTTGTGCTTGTTAATTTTCATATCTCTCTCCCTTACTAAACTATTGGAGTTATGAGATTCTACACATCTCCATGCATAAACTCTTGCAGTTTCCTTAGCGTGCTTGCTTGCTAGTGCGCCAACTGACTGGACTGTGTTACCACGTCGACAGCGACAAGACAGTTTCCTAGCGATTTCTGAGTTCATGCATTACCTGGAGATTTGATGGGGTATTTGGGCTGAGACATGGTAGGGGAATTGACAACGAGAAGGGATCGAGGACTCTGTTCAAGGAGTGGTAGATGTACATCTTCATCTTTGTTCAGCCCAAACCCAAAGCAATTTGTCAATATTTCAGTAGCAACATACACTCCACAGAAACTCAACCACTCCAATGTACACACCATCCCCGACACTATCTTTTTCAGCACACGGTGAAGGTCATGCGCCGATGCTCGCGCTCGCAAAGTCTTTCAGGGAGGTCTCCCTTACCAATCATGCCCGACCCTTCATGTGCCTCTGCTGCTGTTGCTGGCCTAGCGGAAGCAGCTGCCACAGCCTCAGCCTCGTCCTTGGCCACAAGCTGCGATGAAACCAAACCAGGTACTGCACCCTTCACTGTTTCAGCGGGCACAGCAAGCCTCTGCTTCTCCTCCACCCCTGCTGTCTTGTCCACAGCTGCGGCTGGGGAGGCAGCTTCGGACAAGACTGCGAGAACTTGGTTGTAACGGCGTTGGTGTGCGAGCATGCGCTCCACCGTCTGCACGAGGTCACGCACGAGCCACTCTGCCAAACCCATGCCCAGCTCCTCCCTAACGCATACGCGCATTAGCGACAGTCTCTGCACCCCACACGTTGCATCCAATGCACCATGCCCACCCATTGCCCGAATGTCAGGTGTCCTGTCAGTGTTGGAACCCTCGATGGCACCGCTGCTGTGAGCTACGGCAGGCAACACTATCAGCAGAAACAGTGACAGCAAGTTATGAGCAGGAGTTGCAGACCCAGTGTGTTATTAACGGCAGCGGCAGAAAGACTCGGAGGGAATGGAGTGCACTAGTGTGGCCAGTCACACTAGTGCAACGAGCTTGTGGACAGCAACTCACCTTGCCGCCCTGCAGAGGCATGGTGTACGCTGGCACCATCCACGAGTGCCGCCGCAGGTCAGCACTCAGCTCTTCCTCCGACAGCCCTGCTGTGGGCCTGCATGCAAACTCACGCACACACATATGCATGCACAATTGCACACACACACACACACACACACACACACAA